>CABHPR010153122.1:0-18818 GCA_902168415.1 Peromyscus melanophrys
AAAAAAAAACTACTAGACATTAATTACTTACCTCTCCACAAGTTACGTTTTTTGTTCCCTTTTTTGTATTTACTGAAAATGCTTTATAAGATTTTATGATTTTTTTTAAGATGTATTTTCAAAACTGAGGGTGGTGGCACATGCCTTTAATATTAACATTTGGGAGGCAGAGGCAGGCTGATCTCTAAGTTTGAGGCCAGCCTGGTCTACAGAGTGAGTTCCAGGACAGCCAGGGCTACACAGAGAAACCTGTCTCTAAAAAAAAAGAAGAAGAAGAAGAAGAAAGAAAAGAAAAAGAAAAGAAAAGGAAAAAAGAAAAAAATTTATTTTCATTATTTTTATTAGGGGTGTGTGCATGTGTCTGTCTGTCGGTCTGTGTGTTATACATGCAAATGCATGCCCTTGGAGGTCAGAGGTGGCAAATTCCTCCTGGAGCTGGATTTGCAGCTGATTATGAACAGCTGGTGTTGGTGATGAGAACCAAACTTACGTCCTCTTACAAGAGCAGTACCCACTTAATGGCTGAGCCATCTTTCCAGCCCCTCCTGAAAATATTACAGTCTGTATGTAACCTAATAGAGTTTGGGCTGTCATCACTTTCGGTTACCTACCTATAGCAGTTTCCATTAAGTACATTTCAGTCTGGCCTATTAATGTGTGTAAGAATTACATTTTTAACTTTTTTCTCCAGCATGCCCTTTTCCCACTCTATTCCATTTTATGAGGCTAAAGGCAAAGACGTCAGTGTCAAGTTTCATGTATTGCATGATGATTGTAACCGCCATCCGTGAACACTTTCCTGTCTGCCCTGTGTTTCGATTTGCAGGCTGAGGGCACAGACTAAACAACAACTCTTAGAATACAAGTCGATGATTGATGCAAGTAAGTAGTTTCATTTTCAAGGAAGTTTTTTGAGTTTGCTGATGAGTGCTATTGGTTTTAAAAATTATTTATTTTTATTCCATGTGCATCAGTTTTGCCTGCTGTATATCTGTACCATAAAGCTAAAGAGGGTATTGGGTCCCCTGGAAATGGAGTTGCAGAGGTTGTGAGCCACCATCTGGGCAGTGGGACATTGAACTCAGATCCTCTACAAGAGCAGCCAGTGACCCTGAGCTGTCTCCAGGCTCTAGATGAGTGGTATTCTTGGGAAGAAAATCAGCTTTACAAAAAGTTGTTTTTCGAAGGCATGGTGACTCATGCCTTTAATTCCAGCATTCAAGAGGTAGAGAGAGTCGGATCTCTGTAAGTTTGAGGCCAGCCTAATTTCCACATTGAGTTCTGGGCAGCCCGAGCTACACCGAGAGATGCTGTCTCAAGAGAAAAACAAGTTGTTTGTGTACATTCGGTGTAGCAAACCAGGTAAACAAAGAAACATGCAAGATACTTATGAAATGGGGGCAGAGGAGGTAGGTGGGGGGTTGCAGCAAGATGGCTCAGCCGGTTAAAGTGCTTGCCAAATAAGCTGACACCTGGGTTCAATGCCTAGAACCCATGTGGTGAAGGGGAGAACTGACTAACAAGATGTTCTCTGACTATCATATGTGTTCCCTCATATGCACACACACATTAAATATTTAAATAAAATTGTTGCTGACTTAGAAAACTTTTTACTTGTAGATGAAGAAAAAACTCCAGAACAGATCATGCAAGAAAAACAAATGGAATTGTACGTCATATTTTAATCTTTTATCTGTGGCTTTTACTAAGATTTGATCCTACGGTGCATGTTACAGTGCTGTCTTTCTTTTCCTTTATGATTCCAAATGAGTAAGCCATGCCTTTGTTGGGAGGTGGTTGATTTGCAGTGGAGTATTGGTGCTAGGGGGCGGTTGCTTCTCTGCTGGCTGGCTCCCCTGCCCCGCCCCCCCCCCCCCCCCCACACACACACTGTCTAGATCTAGCTTAGTGAAGAAAGCCAGCCATCAGCTCACCAGCTGTGTAGATAGGCTCCTGTGTGGGGAGCCTGTAGTTTTCTTCTGTTCAAATAGAGGTTTTCAGCCTTTTCCCAACCTTTTAAATTCGTATTTACTTAATACGAATTTCGGTAACGACTTTGACTGACATTCTTTGGTTCGTGTTTCTTTAACAGTAAAATTGAAGACCTGGAAAATGAAATTGAAGATGTAAAAAGTAATTTTGAAATGAAAAATCTTGCGCTAAGCAGGTAACTTTTACGTTAATACTACTAAGAATTGTGAACTAAATGCAAAAATAAGCATGGAGAGACGTTTGAGGGGATTTTTTAACTAAGCTGAATCAAATGATGATTAGAAGCCAGCCATAGCCTGTGATCCCAGCACTCAAGAGGCTGAAGCTGGAGCGCCATGAGTTCAAAGCCAACCTTGGCTACACAGGGAGATCCTATCTTTAAGTGGAGGGTGGAGAGGGAGGGGAAGCTGGGAGTGGTTGGAAGTGCATATCTCTAATGCCAGCACTCTGAATGCAGGGGCAGGTGGATCCTTTTGAGTTCAAGGTCAGCCTGGTCTACATAGCAAGTTCCAGGACAGCCATGACTAAGTAGTGAGACCCTATCTCCAAAAAAAAGGAAGGGCACAGGAAGAGAAGAGGGAGGGACAAAAAAAGATGATTAGGTAATGTTACAGAAACTTCTAACCCTGAGAGAATTACATTATTCATTAGTATCTTCCTTTGAAGAAGGTGTGTAGGATAGGGATGATAAGGAGTCTTCATGAAGTTAGTGGAGAATTTCAAACACATTGGTGTTTAAAAGCGATAGATCCGTTTATTTCAGTAACTGTTAATACATAGCCTTGTCATAGAGTTGTTTTGAGAGAGGGTCTCACTCTATAGCCCAGGCTAGCCTGGAAATTGGTATGCAGTTCAAATTGACCTAAAACTTATAGAAGTCCTCCTGCCTCAGCCGTCCATGTTCTAGGATGACTGGAGAGGGCCACTTCCCTTGTTATAAAGGTTTTTTTTTTTTTTTTTACAATTTATTTATCTTTATTTTATGTGCATTAGTGTACGCATGTATGTCTGTATGAGGGTGTTAGATCTTAGAGTTACAGACAGTTGTTAGCTGCCATGTGGGTGCTGGGAATTGAACCCGGGTCCTCTGGTAGAGTAGTTGGTGCTCTTAACCACTGAGCCATCACTCCAGCCCCTATAAAGTTTAAATATGCTTTAATTACTGGTTTTGCATTTGGGGTTCTCATTTTTGTTAGGTTTGGGTTATTTTGTGTTGTGTTGTATTTAGAGATAAGTGCCTGGGCCTGGAATTCATAAAACCTTTCTCCTGCTGAGTTCTGGGATTATAGGCATATGGATTGTGTCTAGCTCTATATTGGTATTTTGAAGTATATTTGAATAGGGGTTTGAATATAAATATAATATCATAAGCTCTGTGCTAAGTACAGTGTCCATGCACTGTGTAGGAATTTTCTGTCAGTGACAAGACTGCATATATGAAAGTAATTCCCTAAAATCCTGTCACCTAGTGATGCTGTGGCCACTTTGTGTACCTTCTATTATATTCTTATAGTGATCAGATGGCAAATGACGCATGTCTTAGCAAGTCTCCCTATGGTGATGTATATTAATAGACAAACATGACCACTTACAGGCTTGTGATTTAGTAATTGAAAATGAATGACTCTTATAACTACTACTTTGTAGTTTTGACCTTTCCAGATTACTTTAAGTTCTAAAGGGGCTTGCTGACCGAGTCTGATGACCTGAGCTTGACCCCTAGAACCAGCATGGGTGGACAGAGAGAATCAGCTCCTACAGGTTGTGCTCTGACCTTCACCTGTGTGCCCTGGCATGTGCACACCACACACACACACACACACACACACACACACACACACACACACACAGAAATACATAAAAAAAGTAATTCAAGCTATTTTAACTAGTTATATAGAGAGGGAAGGAGGAAATAACTCTGCTACCAGTGCACGTAATTGCCCATTCTCTTACCCAGTTCAGGTTTGCCTCCAACTCTGGGTCCTCCTGCCTCCTGAATGGTAGGGACGATAGGCGGATATCCGCCATGCCTAGCTGTGCCCTTTGTGTGTGGGTGGTGGTGGTGGTGGTGGTGGAGATGAAGTCCAGTGTCTTGCATAGCTCACTCTGCCAGCTGAAAGTGGCGTGCTTTGACATTCACAGTCAAGCTGGTGTGGGGGTACACGCGCATGGAGAGGCAGGAGGGTCAGAAGTTCAAGGTCATCCTCAGCTGAAAAAGAGTTTGAGGCCAGTCTAGGCTACATGAGACCTTGTGTCAGATGGGGAAAAGGGTGTAACACTTCCAGCCATACCCCTTGAATCTCCTCAGCAGGCCCATGCTGATGTCCACAAGGCTTGGCTGCTCTTTCTTATATCCGTGATTTAATTCTTTACTTTAGAATATTCCCTGGGGTTGGAGTGATGGCTCAGTGGTTAAAAGCACATGCCCTTCTTGCGTTCAGTTCCTAGCAGGACCTGAGTTCAATTCCCAGCACCCATATCCGGCAGCTCACAGCTGCCTGTAACTCCTGCTCTAGGCAGTCTGACACCCCTCTGTCCTCTCTACTCATGTGCAAACATATACATGTATACTTAAATAAATGATAATAAATATATTTTTTAAAAAGAATATTTCCTATGCAATGCTGTTTTAAAACATACTGTTTTGTGTATATTTGAAGGGAAATCAATCTTGTTATTCTAAAAATTTTAATGCCTTATAAATGTTACTTGTTCTGTACAATACAAGCTTTTTCTCTAAGATGTCATTTTCTTTTTTGTTATTTAATGTTTTCTTTTTCTTGTTTTTTAGGATGAAACTTTCCGCTGCACTTAAAAATAACATGGAAAAGACGGGCGTTGAGAATAGGTATGACTCCTTACTTTCTCCTGGATTTGGAAAGAATGGGGACAATAAGGGAGGTATGCAAATGATTTTAGATTGTGACTTTAAAAAAATGTGCATGAGCCAGTTGTGGTGGTACATAGCTTTAATCCCAGCACTGAGAGGCAAAGGCAGGAGGACCTCTGAGTTTGAGGCCAGTCTGGACTATTGAGTGAGATCCAGGACAACCAGGGCTGTGTAGAGAGAGACCCTGTCTCAAAAAACTTAGACAAAAAAACGTGTGTGCGTATGTATGTGTGTGAGGACAACTTGAAGGAGTCACTCAGTTTTCTCTTGACATATGGGCCCTGGGAATTGAACTCAGGTCCTCCAGTAACAACTTAATGAAATAGGACACTCCTTGTTTTTCACTGGTAGAAATGAGCTTGTTTTGCCTGGGCTACAGGGTGAGTTCAAGGATAGCCTGAACCACTTAATGAGACCCTGTCTCAAAATAAAAAGTTAAAAAAAAAAAAAAGGGAGGTCTGGGATGTAGCTCAGTGGTGGATCACTTAGCTAGCACGTATGACACTAAGTTCAGTCGCAGTACTGAAAAGGTGAGAGGGACAAAAGAGGGAAGGAGATTAGATCCTGGTTCTGGTTGGAGTTTGCTAAGAAGTGTAAATAAAAGTTCTGGAAATCCTAAGAGTCTCCCCTCAGGCCACATCTGCGATCTTTCTTCCCAAGGCTCTCAAAATCTTATCATCTAATATACCCTCCCATGAGCACCAGAGCTCTGGGATGGATCTGGGCACCTCTCCCGTCTGGATGCTTTCATTCAGGCCGATTTGTAACCTCTTGATGTTCCTGCTGACTCAGATTACAGATCCTAAACTCTGAGGTTTCAGAGCCAGGTGTGGAGACACACGCCTTAAGCTCAGCTCTTGGGAGGCAGAGGTTGGCAGATCTCTGTAATTTTGAGGCTAGTCTTGACTCTCGTGAAACCCTGTCTCAAAAACATTTTTTAAAAACATTTATTTATTCACCTTGTGTGGGGATGAGTGGGTATGGCACCCCCTTGGAGATCAGAGGACAACTTGCCAGAGTCACATCTCTCCACCGTTGGTGTCCAGGGATCAGACTCGGCTCATTAGGCTTGGCAGCAGGCACCCTTACTTACTCAGCCCTCTCACAAAGCCTTAAAACACTTCGTAGTGAAGCTGGAGAGATGGCTCAGCAGTTAGATCTAGCTGCTCTTCCAAAGGACCCAGGTTCGATTCCCAGCACCCACATGACAGCTTGCAACCATCTGTAACTCCAGTTCTAGGGGATCCATTGCCATTTTCTGGCCTCTGAGGGCACTATGCACATTTGATGCACGCACATACATGCAGGTGAAACACCCATACACATAAAATAATAATAATTTTAATTTTTGTCATTATTTATTTATTTTTGAGTAAAATCAAAACTTATTCTAAGCCACAGTCATCCTAGGGTCCCCCTCTGCCATATAGCCTCTCTGGTTCTGTGGGTTGCAGTCTGATTGTTCTTTGCTTTATATTTAGAATCCACTTATGAGTGAGTACATACCATGTTTGTCCTTCTGGGTTTGGGTTACCTCACTCAGGATGATATTTTCTAGTTCCATCCATTTGCCTGCAAATTTCATGATGTCATTGTTTTTCTCTGCTGAGTAGTACTCCATTGTGTATATGTACCACATTTTCTTAATCCATTCTTCAGTTGACCAGCATCTAGGTTGTTTCCAGGTTCTGGCTATTACAAATAGTGCTGCTATGAACATAGTTGAGCATGTTTCTTTGTGGTATGATTGAGTATTCCTTGGGTATATGCCCAAGAGTGGTATGGCTGGGTCTTGAGGTAGATCGATTCCCAATTTTCTGAGAAACTGCCATACTGATTTCCACAGTGGTTGTACAAGTTTGCATTCCCACCAACAGTGGAGGAGTGTTCCCTTTGCTCCGCATCCTCTCCAACATTGATTGTCATTAGTGTTTTTGATCATTGTTATTTATTCATTTATGTATTATGTGTATACCTACATGAGCTTATGTGCAGCTGATGCATGTAGATGCCTGCGTCTTTTTTTGGGGGGAGGGGGGTTTTCGAGACAGAGTTTCTCTACGTAGCTTTGCGCCTTTCCTGGAACTCACTCTGTAGGCCAGGCTGGCCTCGAACTCACAGAGATCCTCCTGCCTCTGCCTCCCAAGTGCTGGGATTAAAGGTGTGTGCCACCACCGCCCAGCTTGCCTGCGTCATTTTTTAAAAACAAAACAGTTTTATTTTAAAGGAGCAAAGTGAAAGTTAGACTCACCATACATACCGGATACCTCATGAAAATAGAAAGTTCAAATAGGCCAAGCAGTGTCTGTAGCATGTTTTGGAGTTTACAGCTGTTAACAATCACTTGAATAGGGCCATTTTTAGTGTGGACATCTCTTGCTCCTGGGTTGTGGTGCCTTAGATTCCTATGTGAGCAAGCTGGAGCCCAGTGTAAACAGTAAAACCACTTGGCCGGTCAGAAACCACCTGCAAGCTCTTAATTAGACACTCTCATCTCATCGTTAGCCAGCCAAATGTTTCTTTAGTTGGCTTCAGTAAATATGTCACAAAAGTCCCTCTGCTGTCCCCTGGCTCTAGAAAACCACTCAACTGCTGGAGCCTGGGGTGCCCCAAGCCCAGGTCCAGGCTGCTCAAATAGCTCATTAAATTGTGGGTGATTTTTTTATTGTTGTTTTGTGTTTGGTTTTCTTGTGTTCTTTCTTTGATTTTGAGACAAGGCCTTTCCATGTAGCCCAGGCTGGCCTTGAATTAATTATGTGGTACAGGCTGGCTTCAAACTCAAATCCTGCCTTACCCTCCCGAGTCCAGGAATTGCTGGCTTTGGCCACTATGCCCCATTTATGCAGTCAGGGATTAAATCTAGACCATGGTTCATTCAAATGTGTTCATTCTAGGCAGGCAGTCTGCCAACCAAGCTACATTCCCAGCCCCAAGGTTTACTTTTATTACTTGATATGGATAAGTGTTTGTGCGTGTGTATGTATGCACACCACATGCATGCAGTGCTTGCAGAGGCCAGAAGAGGGCATCAGATCCCTGGAACTGGAGGTACAATTAGACTATTGTGTGAGCTATCATGTGATAGCTGGGAACCCAAACTGGGTCTTTGGCAAGAGCAGTAAGTACTCTTAACCACTGACCTACCTCTTCAGCCCTGAGATTTATTAGTTTTAGCTTAAGTAAAGAAGTCATGTTTTTGTTCCCTTTGCAGCGTGCTCACTGATGACATGAAGCACATATTAAAGCTACAGAAGTTGATAATGAAGTCACAGGAGGTAAGCTGGCACATGGGGTGCTTGTGTGTTTTCATAATTTTTTTTTTAAGATTTATTTATTTATTATGTGTACAGTGTTCTGCCTGCATGTGTCCTTGCAAGCCAGAAGAGGGCACCAGATCTCATTGCAGGTGGTTATGAGCCACTATGTGGTTGCTGGGAATTGAACTCAGGACCTCTGGAAGAGCAGCCAGTGCTCTTAACCACTGAGCCATCTCTCCAGCTCGTGTTTTCATAATTTTGATGACATCTTGCTGCGAACTGTATGACACAAGATTGAGATACTCAGTGAGACTGTGTGTCTGCAGATCACTTTCCTTAGGTTGTTTTATCACAGAGCTTACTTGTTACTGATGTTACAAATTATCGATATATTTTAAGTGAATTATTTCCTTCCTTTGGCTTTGTGGAAATAGGGGAATTGAAAATCTCAGCTTCAGGTCAAGTGTTAATGCATACGCCTGTGATCCTGGCACTGAGGAGGCAGATACTGGGATCAGTCTTTCTTGATTCCATTGTGAGTTGAGGCTAGCCTGGGCTGTTTGAGAGACAGCTGGGTGTAGTGGGACATGCCTTTGCCTAATCCCAGCATGCAGAGTAAATTCAAGGCCAGCTATATAGGAGATTTGTTTCAAAATAAAGCACAAACAAAAATAAAGATAAAGAAAAAGGGGGGAATTGGAGCTTAAGAAAATCAGACTATGTGAAACTCAGTGATGTATTATTGATTTATCATTGAGTGACATGCTTTAATTTCATTTTGATAAACAGGAGTCTTCCGAATTAGAGGAAAAGCTGCTTGATGTTAGGAAGAAGAGACTTCGTATGTAGACTATGTTTAAAATTTTCTTGCAGTTGTGTATGTGAGTGTGTGTGTGTGTGTGTGTGTGTGTCTGTTTGTCTGTCTGTCTGTGTGCGCAAACACATGCACATCCCCTGAGACGCTCACGGGGAGGTCGGTGACAACCCTTAAGAGTCTTTCCTTCTGCCGAGTCAGGTCTCAGGTTGGGAGCACGGGCCCTTACTCACTGGTCTGTCTCACTAGCCCTTGTTTTTGGTTTTCCAGACAGGTTTTCTCTGTGTAGTCCTGGCTTACCTAGAACTCTCTCTGTAGACCAGGCGGGCCTTGAACTCACAGAGGTCTGCCTCTGCCTCTGAGTGCTGGGATTAAAGGCATGTACTACTGCCACCTGGCCTCACTGACCATTTTAATTATTTAATTACTTGTGGAACACATTTTTATCTACTTTAGCTTTTAACAGGGACAGATTTCTCAGCAACTGATAAATTTAATTTTCAAAATTTCTGAACGTGGCAGTTAAGGAAATTGGGTGTGAGATGCATTTTGCTTAGGTTTTATTGTTTTAGAGCTTTAAACCACAGTCAGCTGTGGTGACACATGCCATAAAGCCAGCACTCTGAAAGCTTAGACACAAGGATCAGGAAGTCAGGTCATGTTCTGCTTTATAGTGAGTTCAAGGCCAGCCGGGATTACATGAGAGCCTGTCTCAAAATTTAAAAAAAAATTTTTTTTAATTACAATATGGGTACATTCTCTCAGTGAAGAATCAAATGATATATAGTGAGATATATATATATCTATGAAAATATAGTAAGAAGTCATGCCCCCCTCTCTTTGCAACTTCAGTTTGGTGTATGTCATTGTAGAGTCTTTCCATAGGAACATATTTATAGTGTACATAATTTCTCAGTTATCATTATAGATGCTTCCACAGTCTTAGCACCTAATTTATTACAACATAATTGTACTAGCACTCGAAAGGACAGAGGTTCACCACTTGTTCAAAAAGCAGCCTGAGCTACATAGTGTACAGCAGGCTAGACAGGAATTTATAGCAAGACTTTTTAAAAATATATATATTTAAATATATGTATGTATATGTGTGTGTATATATATATGTACATATATATGGCATGAGATTCCTTTTAATTGAAATGTATATTTTTGTTTGTTTGTTTGTTTGCTTTTCGAGACAGGGTTTCTCTGTGTTGTTTTGGTGCTTGTCCTGGATCTTGCTCTGTAGACCAGGCTGTCCTCGAACTCACAGAGATCTGCCTGGCTCTGCCTCCCAGTGCTGGGATTAAAGGCATGCACCACCACCACCACCACCACCACCACCACCACCACCACCACCCGGCCTTGTTTTTGTTTTTATGTCCAGGCCGCAGTTTCCCCTCCCTTTTCTCCTCTCCCATCCACTCCTGGGTTTCTCTTCAGAAAAGGGCAGGCCAGCCATGGTATATCAAGTTGCAGTGAGACTAGGCACCTCCTCTCCTATTGAGGCTGGATAAGGCAACCCAGTAGGAGGAAAGGGTCCTTGAAGGAGATAACAGAGTCAGAGACAGCCCCTGCTCCCACTGTTAGGGGTCCCACAAGAACACCACGTTACACAACTGTAACATATATGTAGAGGGCCTAGGTCAGTCCCATGCAGGCTCCCTGGTTGGCAGTTCAGTCTCTGTGAGCCCCTGTGAACCCAGGTTAGTTGATTCTCAGGTTTTCTTGTGTCCTTGATCCCTCTGGCCCCTACAGTCCTTCCTCCCTAGGGCAGGGATTTATGTTCATTGGTGTGGAGGTCTCAGCAGACTCTAGACTGGGATTACAAGTATAGGCTGTCTCATTGGTTACATGTTTATTAAGTTGTCCTATGGGTCATGGGAACACATGCCTTTAAGTAGGTAACTCTACATAGTGAGTTCCAGGCCAGCCAGGACTATAGAAAGAGACCCTGTCTTTAAAACAAAACAAAACATGCTGGGCAATGGTGGCACACGACTTTACTCCCATCTTTCGGGAGGCAGAGACAGTCGGATCTCTGTGAGTTTGAGGCTGGCCTGGTCTACAAAGTGAGTTCCAGAACAGCCTGGACTGTTACACAGAGAAACTTTGTCTCAAAAAACCAAAAATAACCAAAACATGCCAGGTGGTGGTGGCACACACCTTCAATCTCAGCACAGTGAGGCAGAGGCAGGCCATATAATATTGTTTTATGTGTAACCTAACAGAATTAAAACAAACTTCAAGAAGCAAGCTTTTAGAAATACAAACTGAGAAGAGCAAACAGAAAGCGGATTTGGACAATATGGAAAATTCGGAAATGATTAAGACCATGCAAAAGAAGCTACAGACGGAGATAAAGATTACCACAGTTATTCAACATGTGTTCCAGGTAACATTCATATAAATTAAGATCAGAGGTAGCTGGCCGTGGGGCACACACCTATAATCTGAACACTTGGGAGAGAAAAGCAGGAGGATCAGGAATTCAAGGCCATGACTCAGAAAAACAGAAACGGGCTGGAGAGTTGGTTCATTAGATAGGAACACAGCCTCTCCTCCAGAGGACTCAGGTTCAATTCATAACTATGTGTAACTCTAGTCCCAAGGGATCTCCTCTTCTGGCCTCCAGGTAATAGCCCTGATGAGCAGATAGGCATGTAGATAAAAAGAAATCCATACATACAGAAACAACAGGTTTTTTTGGGTTTTTTTTGTTTTGTTTTGTTTTTTGTTTTTTTTTTTTTTTTTTTGGTTTTTTGAGACAGGATTTCTCTGTGTGTCAGTGGCTGTCCTGAAACTCCTCTGTAGACCAGGCTGGCCTCGAAATCACAGAGATCCGCCTGCCTCTGCCTCCCAAGTACTAGGATTAAAGGTATGTGTCCCTACTACCTGTCAAGAATGTCCCTTCTGTAGGCCAAAATTCTTAATATTTTTGTACATAGCATTATAACACTTTCTAAAATCTGTCTAAACATTATTGCAATCAATAATTTACTGTCATAGAGCCATTGTTTATCAAAAGGTAATGACCAGAATTCTCATTAATTATGATCCTTATCATTTCTTCATTGTCTACTCATTGTCTGCCATAAAAATGTTTTCCACTGCTCTTAAAGGTTTGAAACGTTGATGAACTAACTTTTCCTTCTCTTTTGAAAATAAGATGTATTAGTTATGGTTCCTGTTTCACCAGAGAGGGGTGAGAGTGCACACGGGCAGTGCAAAGTTAGCCTGACCCCAGGCGACAGTACTTCCCTGTCGTCTGGGGAGCTCTGCAAGTGTTCCTAATGAGTAAAAGCTATCCAGGGAACCCACAGGTGAACACTGGAACCCATACCATCCAGTGTTATGCAAGGTGAGGATGCCACGGTTGCAGTGGGAAACCGAGGGTGTGGTACTGGTTTTCCTCCTGATCTTCGTGCTGCATACCACTAGATGCTCAGTATACATTAGATGAGATAGTCCAAGGACGCTGGGATATCTCTCAGTTGATAGAGTGTTCACCTGGCAGCCACAAAGCCCTGGGTTTGGTCCCCAGCCCGTGTGACCTGGACATATTGACAGAGACTTATAATCCCAGTGATTGGAGGCAGGAGGGTCAGAAGTTCAAGGTCATCCTCAGCTGTATAGTTGATGCATAGTAAGTTCGGTGCCAACCTGGGCTACATGGAACCTGTCCAGGGGAAAAAATCAGGAAATATTTGTTAAAATCTTGTTAAATTAAGTACTTAATTTTCTTTTAATTGCAGGGCCTTATTTTGGGGAGTAAAATTAACTGGGCAGAGGATCCTGCCCTCAGGGAAATTGTGTTTCAGCTGGAGAAGAATCTCACCACCATCTAATAAGAATCCTGCTTTGGCATTTGAACATTGTTTTTGTGCCCAGTCTGTCATTTAAATAGTGGAGTTTGTGGGAAATGTAAGAAGTGGTTTTGGAACTGTTCTGATGCTTCAGTTCTGAGGGCTTGAGTTGATGATATGACATGAAATCTTTTATTTTTAATATGATCACTAAAGTGATTGGCATGTTCTGCAGGAGTCTGAACACTGTAGTCTTGGAAAGAAGGCATCTATCTGGTCCAACTATCACAGAATGTGGACATCTTCACAACCATTTTCCCTGTAGTGCCTTTCAGGATGTATCTGTGCATTGGTTTGTCAACCAGCACATTAGAAAAGCATCCACAGTGTAAAAGGTCGTTGATTGTTTAAGTAAAGTTGTGGGTTGTGACTTTTTCTTTTTTTCCCCTTCTCTATTTAGCAAGCATTTTATTTTTGTAAGTTAATGAATAAAAAGAATCAGTGTTACTCTCTTATTAATTAAAAAAGAAAATTTACAGTGGTTAAGATCTCTGGCTGCTTTTGTTGCAGAGGACCCAGATTCAGTTCCCAGCACCCACATGGCTGCTCAGAACCCTCTGTAAGATGTCAGGGACTCTGACATCATCTTCTGGCCCCAGCCAGGTACCAGGCATACATGTGGAGCATGTATATACATGCAGGCAAAACACACATACATATAAAAAACAAATCTATAAAGAATTGAAAATGGGCATCTTATAGACTCTGTGTCCTTGAATATTTGGAGGTTGTGATGGTCAGTGTTAATTATCTGCCTGACAAAATCTGCAGTCATCTGAGAGATGGGTCTGTGGCATGCCTGTTGGGGATTGTCTTGACTGCCTTAATTACACTGAGAAGACCTGTCCACTGTCGGTGGCCCCGTTTACTGCCTGGGCTCCTGGGAGGTGTAAGTAGAGAAAGGGACTTGAGCAGCAGCATGCAATCACTGCTGTCTTAATGTTGGACTTGCTGCTTCAGACCCCATGCCGTGCCGTCCCCAGCATGACAGACCTAGAAAGATGGCTCAGTAATTAAAAGCACTGACTGCTCTTCCAGAGGACCTAGGTTCAATTCCTAGTGCCCACATGGTGGCTCACAACTGTCTGTCATTTCATTTCCAAGGGATCCAGTGCCGCCTTCTGGCTCCCATGGGCACTAGGCATGCGCCTAACATGAACGTAGACAAAATATCCATACACATAAAATAAAAATAAAAAAATAAAGAGTTGGATGTTGGTGGCTCATACCTTTAATCTCAACACTTGGAAAGCAAGTGGATCTCTGTGAATTCAATGCCAGCATGGTCTACATAGTGAGTTCCAGGGCAGCCAGAACTACATAGAGATACCTTGTTTCAAAAATAAATAAATAATTAATTAATTAATTAAATAATTAAAAAAAATAAACAAGAAAATCCATGCCAGCATGCTTAGAAACTTTTGTTGCGTTTCCAACTTTCTGATGTCATCATCTGGTACTCCCAGGAGACTTGTTGGGATTAGAGACTTGCAGGGTTTATTTGTGTGTAAACTCTGTTCCAGGATGCACCTGCCTCATTTTGTTCTCCGTATTACAGTCATTTAAAAAGCAAAGCTAATTTGAATCAATTT
This sequence comes from Peromyscus melanophrys, assembly GCA_902168415.1. NCBI lineage: Eukaryota > Metazoa > Chordata > Mammalia > Rodentia > Cricetidae > Peromyscus > Peromyscus melanophrys. The sequence continues at coordinate 14,412 of CABHPR010153122.1, forward strand.
TGAGGTTCTTTTGAGATAGGGTCTCACAGTGCAGCCCACACTCACCTGGAGCTCACTGTGTAGCTAGCTCAGGCTGGCCTCAAACATGTGTTCTTCCTGCCCTATACCCAAGAGTGCTGAGATTGCAAGAATGAGCCATCGTGCCCAGCCAGTTTATATAGAAAGGCACTCAAGACAGTGCCTTTCAAACGACTTCGGGATGAGAAGCTGTTTGTTTGTTTGTGTTTGTTTTTGTTTGTTTGTTTTGGTTTTGGTTTTTCAAGACAGGGTTTCTCTGTATAGCCATGGCTATCCTGAAACTCGATTTGTAGACCAGGCTGGCCTCAAACTCACAGACATTCCCCTGCCTCTGCCTCCTAAGTGCTGGGATTAAAGGAGTGTGCCACCACCCAGCGTATTTGGACATTTGATCGGCAGCTGATGGCTCTATGTTTTGGAAGGTTGTGGAATTTTAAGTTATTTATTTTAAATATTTTTTAGATTTGATGTGTATGAGTGCCTTACCTGTATGTATGTATGTATGTATGTATGTGCACCACAGGTATGCCTGGTGCCCTGAAGTTCAGAAGATGTCATCAGATCCCCTGGAACTGGAGTTATGGATGGATGCTGGGAAATTCAAGTCCTCTGCAATAACAGCCAGTGCTCATAGCCACTCAGCCATTCTCCAGCCCCACTTGTGGCATTTTCAAGAGGTAGAATGTCATGGAGGACCTGAGTCAGGGAACCAGCCTTGAGATTTAATATTCTGCCCCTACTTCCTGCGGGTTCTCTGGTTCCTGGCTGCAGATGTGGTACCACACGCCTCACACTCCTGCCTCCACGCCTGCCCTGCCAGCATAAACCATATTCCCTCAAACAGACGAAACCTTCCTCACTTCTTGCCAGTTATTCGGTCAGAGCAACAAGAAAAGTAACTAATGCAGATGCTATCTGATGGCGTTTTCAGCGTTAGGGTTGGTGGTAGCTAGTGGTCCAGTAATTTAATGAATGCATTCCAAAGATTTACCTAGTAGTTAAAAAACATGGTATTTCAGACACAGAAATGAGTGATAATGGCTATTGCTAGGACTAAAGATAGCCTCAGATCATTTTCGCTCTTGCAGCATTCCAACTCTCCACAAACCACACAGGCTCTGGTCAACCAGCCTGCAGAATCTTGAACATAGTGTGACTTTTGCAGGAGACTTCCGTTCATACCTGAGATGGAACATCTAGGTTTAAAAAACCTTCCAGAGGTTTAAAGACCTGACTTCTCAGACCTCAGAACTCTCAGCCTACAGAGCAGCTGTCTCTTTAAAAGCCAGTGCCCTTCCTTTACCCTTCCTTCCAGCACACAGCTGGCCAGAAGCCACTTAATCAGACATGCCACCCAGCCCTGCAGCCAGTCTGATAACAAGACTACTGTTGTATCACGACCCAGATGGGAAAAGGGGAGAATGCTCTAAGGAGCAGTAAGGGTTAGCTGATAGACACAGGAGGGGGGCAGGAGATGCCTACGGAACTGGATTTTAAGGATGCTTTATTTAGAGAAGCCTAGCCATGAGATTGGATCAAAAGGTGGTCTGCATGGGTATCTGCCTTGAAATATAAACTCTAACACTCTGCCAAAGACCCCAAGTTTTCGTGCACACTTACTGATACAGTGGCGTCTAGACGCCCAAAGAAACTATCCAACACTGAGCTAAACTAAAGCACCTGGATTGCTGTAGCAAATGTGGAAGAAGGGATTGAAAAGCCAAGAGTAGTGGTCCTCAGTCTGTGGGCTGCACGACCCTTTCGCAAGGTCGCATGTTAGATGTCCTGGATATCAGATATTTACAGTATGATTCATAACAGTAGCAAAATTACAGTTATAGAGTAGCAATGAAAATAATTTTGTGGTTGGGAAACTGAATGGGGAACAACATGAGGAACTGTATTAAAGGGCCCCAGCATTGGGAAGGTTGAGAAGCACTGGCCTAGAGAATGCTAGGGATGTAGAGTGTCTGCACGAGGCCCTCAGATCAATCCCTAGTACCGTGTAAACCAGGCTTTATGGTACATACCTATCATCCCAGCACTCAGGAGGAGCAGACAGGAGGATCAGAAGATCAAAGCCATGCTCACTTACCTTTATAGCAAGTTTGAGACCAACCCTGTCTAAAACAAAGCCCAGGGAGGGCCTGGAGAGGTAGTTCAGTTAGGCACTGGCTGCTCTTCTGGGAGGCCTGGGTGTGATTTCCAGCACACAACCATCTCCAACTCCCAATTCCAGGGGGACCTGATGCCCTCTTCTGGCTTCCATGTGCACAAGTGGATCACATGTAACAGGCGCCCTGACCTTAGCACACCCGACACCATGATTGAAGTGCCATTCAGGCCTTGGAACCCAGCATGTAGGCAGTACCATGTGCCAAAAACAAACAAACAAAAACCACAAGAACAAAGACCTGATCCATCAAAGTCCATAGTTCTGGGAAAGTCCCTAAATGTTCTAACCTTTCTTTTGACTTCTGTAGTTCCTTTTCAAACTAACTGGTCTTGCTAATTGAGGTATGTCAACCAGAATATGGTTTTGTGTTTAAAAGCTCACCCTGACAAAGGCTCAGGACTGCACTCAGGCCTTCAAAACCTAGTATACTCGCCAGCCAGCTAAGAAAAACACTCTATTGGCATGAACCATGTCCAAGTGGTCTTCTCTGTTGAATACCTCACAACACGGACGTTCTAATACTCAGAATTTTTTTTTTAACGTGTCAAACGTTCAAGGAAATGGACCTACTGGAGAGAATATGCTGTTTGAGACAGGGTCTCACTGTGTAGCCTCAGCTGGCCTGGAACTCACTATGTAGCCCAGGTGGCTTCTAACTCGGAGAGATCCACCAGCCTCTGCCTCCTGAGTGCAGTGATTAAAGGTGTGCCCCACCATGCCCAGTGAGAATATGCTTCCTGAGGCAAGAAAATACAGTGAGAAAGGTGGATGTGCCCTGTAATCCCAGTTCTTAGAAGACTGGCGATACAGGAAGGTCCAAGATCAGTATAAGCTCCATAGCAAGACCCTGGAAAGACCGAAAGAAAGGGAGGGAAGGAGGAAATGTGAAAAGATATGAGACATTGTACCAAGAAAGGAGCAATTGAGTACACGAGGTGGGGCAACACTGTAAATTAAGCACCTGGAAAGATCTCAAAAACCATGTAGAAGGGCAGTGCCCCCAGGGACTCCAGATGCAGGTGACACAGGATCCTAGACCTGGGCTCTGCCTGAAGCCTGGAGGGATGTGAGCCACAGCTTCAGGCAGCAATCTGATAGAATCAGGCGGTGCCTTGCCCCATGTCCCACTTCTGACCTGGACAGGCCTGGTCATCCTTGACTCTGGTTGGCTCCCCACAGGGATGACTGGCAAGGAAGTAAAGCAGGCAGGGTGCATATCCCGACTCAGCCGGTCCTGCAAGCTGCATCATCACAGGTCCCTCCCTGCTGAGATGGATGGATCTACCTACCACACAGGTGTAAAGCCGAAGAGCTCTGGATTAAAGGGCTCGTTGAACGATACAGAGTCTTCTAAGCAAAAAGTGAAGGGCCAGTCCTGAGACAAATCCCCACAGCCACCAGCAGCTCAACCAGACAACACACAGGAAAATGTCTGCTGGACCGAAGGGGCCATGGTGTCTCCTAACATTTCATTGGGAGAAAACACCAAATGTTCATTTTAGCTCCAATTGGCTGTACACAAGACAGGCAGGACAATGACCAAGGGACAGTCCTGGAATAGTTTAGTTCCTAAGGAGAGGATTGCTACTTCTTGGTTGTTTGGTTCCCAAACCAGAATGCAATACGACCTTCATGGTTAACCTCCAGTGTCTTCCTCCAAAGGGAGTAAGAGATCTCTTGTTCTGAGCCAAACATCAGTAACCATGCCCGGAGAACACCGATTCAGGTTGCCCAGGATGATGTGTTCCGCGGTGGAGAGGTCACATGAACGTCTGTAGTCACGGGGCAAAAGAAAGTTGCAAAGCTTTTGTCAAATGCAGTGGTGGGCACATCAGGGAGGCAGTTCCTGCAAAGCAGAAAACTTTACCTCGGGTTTCTGGTACTATCTGATGACATTCTTAGCTTGGTGGAAGCTACTGGTATTCTGGATTAATATGTTCCAAGACTCTTCTCTTAGTCACAAAATGTTCCCTCAGATACGGGACCAACCAACAGGCCACCGAAGATAGGTCAGACCTTCTCTCTCTCTCTTACACACACACACACACACACACACACACACACACACACACACACACACACTCACTCACTCACTGGGTGGGCCAGCTAAAGGCCTTGAAACAGGGCACAGAGACAATGATAGTGGTTGGCTGGTGGCTGAGATATAAAGATAGCGAACAGTCAAGTAGAGATAGATAGGCCAGCTCAGGCCA
>CABHPR010153123.1:0-32266 GCA_902168415.1 Peromyscus melanophrys
CTGCCCCACAAGCTTGTTTTCACTGTAAATCTGCAAAAGGAAAATCAGTAACAACCATGCTGCAGATTCAATATTATGTCTTGGAATGTCCTCCACCAAAGAAATCAGTCCATTACTTTTTAATTTAGCCTCAGAAAAGTTCTCAGAACATTGACAAAATGTAGCCAGATTCTTTGCCAAAACATCACACAAATGGCCTCTAACCCAGTTGATGCTGAGGTCCCTGCCTCTAACCCAGTTGATGCTGAGGTCCCTGTTTCCCTTGGAGACCTATTGGACCATACCTCTACAGTCCGTACTGCTCTCAGCACTACACTTCCCAGCTTCTTACTACAACAGCCCAATAAGTCCTGCTTATAGCACTTAAACTTCCAAGGGAAAACCCTAGGCTAACCATCATGGGATTGTTCTGGACAAAATTGTCTGACAGTGGCTGTTTGGATGGGAGCTCCACCTCAAGCCCTGGCACCTTGGTATCCTTATACCCAAAGAGTCTGGAATGTTTGGTTGGAGTTGAGGTGGAGCTCCCATCCAAACAGCCCAGACTCTTCAGGTATAGGGATGCCAGGGTGTCAAGGATTGAGGTGGAGCTCTCACCCAAACAGTGGCAATGTCTTACAGTCTAGTAGAATATTTGTATCAGATATTTGAATCACTAAACATCTGCAGAATGTCTTAAAGAATATAGTTTTCAATTTAACTTATAATCAACCACAGGTGCAGTAACCCCAATTGTAGAAACAAAGCATGAATAAATGAAACTCACAAACATTTAAAAGGTCACATTCAAATTCTTGACTTAAGCATTCAGCTGAGTAAAGATCTTCACAAGCAGAAGTGGTGGCCTGGATATTTGGTAAGCAGGCACCAACACCTTAGAACTAATTTTAAAAATTTAATTTACATTATTTAAGCTTGCTGATAATTTCATGAATAATTTATTAACACATTATAAAATCCCAGTAATAATCATTAGATAAAAAAGAATCCATGGTCTTGAGCCAATGTCAGGTGCCCTCTTGTAGTGTACATTATATTGGTAAATTATCATTCCTGTTTGAGCTCACTGAGAAGACATGTGGAAGTGGGGCTCCCTCTACCACAATTTCAGACCCAGACATGTTTTTCTCAGTGTCCTTTAAGGACGCCCCTAGTCTGGGGATGGGCTGTTCCCAGCTGTGACACAGAGGGAAGAGAATAGCAGAAAAGCCCAAGAGTGAAAACACTGTGTCCTTGAGAACAGGCAGAAGGAGAAGCATTTCCAAGAGATGCTGGAATTGCTTATCCCATGATACACAAGTGCCTGAGGCAGGAAAGAGGAGCCAGCAGCTCAAACATTGGAAGTTCACCCATGGAGAGAAAGCTCAACCAGTCAGCCCAGCTGAATGCCTCAGCTTTCCTGGGCAGGTTCACAGGGATGACATTAGACCTGATCTGGTGATGTCATTTGTATCTGTTGCTATTTGTTCTTTTATGTGGAGGTGTCCTCAGAGGGGACATTCTGGTCTACCTGGGCATCTGTGTAGAAACTCCAGCTGACTGCCTTCACAGGGCTTCTCCAGATAGTTTCTAGTAGATGTCTGTAAGCCTCCAGTGTGATGCTATTGCCTTCCTGGAGTTATTTATTCTTTTACTTGAAAGTTTCCCCCAAGGGGAAATTGATCTGCCTGGGATTCTCTATCCTAACCTCTGTGGACTGCTTCAATGGGGCTTACCCAGTGAATTCTTGCTGGATTTGTTTGAGCACCCAATTTGATGATGTTTTGCTATCTCTCTAACCATGCATGCATGCATCCATCCCTTATTGTTTATTATTTTAGTTTGGCTTGCTATGTGCTTAATAAACCCACTCGTTCAAAACCACAAGCATGCCTGTTATAGATCATTCTCAAGGCAACACAGAATAGCTGTCTTCACAAGCTTCTCAGGAGGCCCCACGTCTGGTGCTTTGCACAGTACACGCTAACTCAGAGGCTCTGCTTTCCCCAAGCCAGAACTGTATTCCATCCTTGACTATCACTGTCATTTGGTTTGCTAAGACAAATCACGCATCATTGTTCTAGTTTGTTTAAGCAACAGTCACACGTACAATATAACTTTTAAAAGGAAAATGGAGCTGGTGAGATGGCTGAGAGGGTAAAGGTGCTTCCTGCACAAGCTTGGTGACCTGAGTTCAATTTCCAGAGCCCACAAAGGGGCTGAAAGAAAGAACCAGCTCCGCAAAATTGTCCTCTAACCTTCATATACGTACCATGGTATGCTGCCCACCCCTCACCATGTATACAGACTCAATAATAATAAATATTTTTTTAAATTAAAAGAAGGAAGGAAATCATAAAAAGCTTCAGGAATATTTGTGGCCAGGAATAAAAATTCAGTAAAACACTTGTGTTGTTCCCGTTTCTAAGCATCCAATCCCAGGTTGCTTGAACCCAACCTTCACCTGCATCTAAAAGTCATTTAATAACTGGACTATATTCCTGAACTTTTTAATTTTCATTTTTAGCCTAGATTGTGAGTAAATGTTAAAACAATAAACCAATTTCCCTAAAAACAAGATGAAAGTGTGCAGAAGCAAAACATACAGGATAATTTAGATGCAAATAATAAAGAATCCATTACTGGCGGAACTAGAGCCTTTCTTATGAACTGACACTCTTGCAAAGTGGTCAGGAAAGGGAAGGGTTACTATTTCCTGCCTTGAAGGCAGCTCTCTAAACTGGGCCAGCACACAAAGTGAAAAGACAACCTTGCTAAAAGCAATCTGTGCTTTGTGTATGAAGTGCCTGTCTTACATAAGGCATCAGGCAGAAAGTCACCCCACTTAGAAGGGTGGTTGGGGGCCAGCAGACAGACCTGAGAGTGTTGTGATTCAGGAAATGATTGGCTGTGTTGATCTTGTCATCATTCTTTCATTATAATTTCACCCCAAGTGTATTGCAGTCCCACAGACTGAGCTCTAAGAGTTAGAAGCGGCCTCTCTGGGCGCCACTGGAACCTATACCCACAGGGCCTCCAAAGGCAAGGAAACTCTTTTATTCTTCACCAGTGAAACAGATGTGCAGCCTGCTGTGCTCAGAGTTATTGACCAGGTGGAATAACAACTCCAGGCTTGCTACCGTCGTAACGATTCATAATAAGCAGTCTCAGACCCCTGTTCCATGGTGAGGTGAACACAATCAAAAGCCCTGAAGATCACTGATGTCAGAAATGAAGACTTGAGGTTGAAAGCAGTCTTGTGACTAGGAGAGGGGGACCAGGGAGGTGAATGAAAGCCTTGTCTCAAGGCCACAGGGATCAGCAGCAGTTGCTGGCACACCCTTGTCACCTAGCATGCAATGCCAGGCAAGGCACAGGAAAACTGAATCCAGACTCCTTTTGTGGGCAGACAATGGAGGTGACGTCTGACGCAACTGTACTCCATCCACCTCCTGAGGGATAACACAAGACCAGCTGCCCTCCTCCTGGGAACAATGGATGGACAGACTTAACCCATCCTAAGCCTCAGAAGCAGGATTAGTGGGGGCCTTCCAGAGTCATTCCTCAATGCCAGGAGTGGGTTAAGTCTACCCTGGAGTTCTGTCTGAACCTGGCAAAGTCAAGCACCTCTGGTAGAAAACTCTTTTTCTCTCTCCCTTTCTATCTGCCTCCCTCCACCCTCCTTCTCTCTCAGGTGAGAATTATAATTTGTTATCTTTCCTGTAGTCTAGTAGTATGGGTCTGGGCAAAGATGATGACCTCATGCAGTGCCCTTTAAAACTACCCTGCATCTGTTCCCAGAGCTTGGAGAAACTACCATGCTTCTAGAGTGGCTGGAAAGTGGCTGGCAAAGGTCCTGCTGTGTAGTGTCTGGGCCTTAGCTTTTAAAGACCTCATGTCTGCATAGATAAAGCTGGACAGACCCTTCTCTATTCACAGACCAGAAACAGACCTTGGTGGCTTCTGGCATTCAGTAGCCCTGGTGTCTTCCCTATGTGGCTTTTGTTATTGTATTGGTAGTGGTCTTTTGGTGGTGGTGGTCAAACTGAGGGACTTGTACATGCTAGGCAAGGGCTCTATCACTGTACTATATGCCCAAGAAACTGTTTGCAAACCTCGTGTGGTGGTTTGAATAGGTATGGTCCCCATAGACTCATGTGTTTGAATGCCAATAGGGAGTGGCATTATTAGGAGGTGTGGCCTTGTTGGAGGAAGTGTGTCACTGTAGGCTTTGAGGTCTCATATATGCTCAAGCCACACCCAATGGGACCATTCACTTCCTTTTGCCTGTGCATCCAGATGTAGAACTCTCAGCTCCTTCTCCAGCACTATGTCTGCCTAAATGCCACCATGCTTCCTGCCATGATGATAATGGACTAAACCTCTGAAACTATAAACCACCCTCAATTAAATGCTTTCCTTTATAAGAGTTGCCATGGTCATAATGTCTCTTCACAGCAACAGAAACCCTAAGATACCTCAGTTCTCTATTTCTGACATTCTTCATTTCTGTACTTTGTAATCTAAAGCCACTCTTTACTTCTTCTTTCAGCTTTTGAGACGTCAAGCAGTTGTGTCCCTTAATGTGCCAGTTAAATTATTTTTATTTATGTGTACTTCCATGTGCCTATATATGAGTATGTGCATGCGAGAGCAGGTGCCCAAGGAGGGCAAAAGCAGCTGATCCTCCTGGAGCAGGGGTTACAGGTAGTTGTGAGCTACCTGACATTGGTGCTCCTACAGATGAGATTCTTAGTTGCTAAGAAGCCACAGTTCCTTTGAATCTCTGTTCTAGTCCACCTTGTGGGGCATTCTCAACCTGTTTTATAAAAACATCTGCTATTTTCCTTTACCTAGGAAACATAAGTGTGCCTGGTGCATATCTTGCACACTCAAACAAGCTTGCCTATTGTCTGAGGGTTAATTGTTCCCCTTTCCAGATCACCTTGCCAAAGACCGGTGGAAGTTGGAGGGAAGCGAACAGGGGAGAGTGTGTCCCTCCTAGAAGACAGAGACCTGTAGCTTCCAGTTCTAAGCAGCAGTTCCTGAAGCAGTCTGGGTACCGCTCAGAGGCAGCCCGGCCAGGGCTGCATATGGATAGAAGTCTGACTTCAGCACAATTCTGCCTGAAGAAAAGGAGACCACCTGTGGAGCAAATGAGCTCCAGGAATCACAATTTCACCAGAGTTCTCGCAGATGGCCCTGATTTAGAAAAGGTATGCAGAAAATCTTTGAAAGACAACTGCTGTTCTCCACAGCATTTGGAAATCTTCGTGTGCCTCACCATCCCGTGCTGATTTTGTTAAACCAGCATCATTAGCTCTCCTTGAAGCCCAGCTCTCCTTTCCTTACTTCTATTTTTTTTTTAAAAGACTAGATTCCAATTTCAGATATTTGTTTCCCCTTCATCCTTCTCAAGTACAATTAGCTATCAAGTCCTGGAATATTCTCTTGCCCATGCTTGTGTCACTATTTTAATGCAAACCTTACTGCTCCTGACACAATGTCTGATCTATTACATTACAGTCTTTATATTTAAATGGATTCCTTGATGTCTACTGCACGGGATTGCTGAGTTCATGCATGTTCCCCTTTACTTACACACTGGTGCCTTTCATAGCTCACCATAATCTTCACATGATGCACTAAACTCCATAATTAACTCATCACTTTCATTTGTATTTCCTCCTATTAGATATTAATTCAACGTCTATGGTGCACTGTGCATCATCCTTGGCTCAAGAGAGATAGAAGCAAATAAGCCAGACCTATTTTCTCCGTGCCTTGTAGAGAAGAGAGTTGATATTAAAGATCAACATTCAGAAAGAAGATCTATTAAAGCTTGTTATAAGTTGGGGTGACAGCTCAGTTAGTAAAGTGTTAACCAATAGAGAGCAGTCCCCACGCTCTTGTAAAAGCCAGGCAGAATATGGTGTCTGCCATCCCAGCACAGTGAGGGCAGAGACAGGAGGTTTCCTGGGGCTTGGTGGCCAGCCAGTTTAGCTGAGTCAGTAAGTCTAGGCTCAGTGAGAGATCCTGTCTCAAAAAATAAGGTGGAAGGCCAAGTGTGGTGGTGCACACCTTTAATCCCAGAACTTTGGAAGCAGAGGCACACTGGTCTCTGTGAGTTTGAGGCCAGCCTTGTCAGCCAGAGCTACACAGAAAAAAACCCTGTTTCAACACCTGCTGTCCCCCATCCACAAAAAAAGAAAAAGAAAAAGGTGAAACGGGATTGAATAAGACGCCTGACATTGACCTCTGGCTTCTCCATGCATGCACATGCACATGTACTGTTCAGGAGGAAGCTCCACTTCAGCCTCCATCATCTCTCTCTCCAAACCCTGCCTCATCTCAGAAAACCCATTAAAGGGTGGCTTTTCCCCCATAGGTGCTCAAGACCATACCTACAGGGTATGTAAACATCCCCCTAGAGAATGGCCATGTGGTTTTCCGGTCTCTTCTCCCTGTCTTCTCTCTGGGAGCCGAAAAATCATCCGGGAGCATTTTATTCATTAAACCTGAACTTTAAATTCGTAACTCAGTTTGATTTGGTTTGATTTGGATTACTGCATTGGCAGGGGGGTCTTAATATCAGGATACAGAAACCTTTCACATACAGATACACAGACACAAACATACACACACACACACACACACACACACACACACACACACACACACTTCATAAGGGAAACCAACTTAATGTCTGGGTTCTTAGGAGGGTTCCCCCAAAATGATATTTCAGTGGCAGCATCCTTAAGGGGCATGGTGTGGGAAAGACTCACGCATGTGGGAAAGAAGACTGACATGCCTAGATGCAGGCAGAGGTGGTGAAGCACAGGGGAGGTCAGAGGCAGGAAGGTCACCAGGGGCCAGACTGGGACAAGCCTAGTAGGAAGTGCTGAGGAATTTGGGTTTTATTATAAAAGCTGCAGGGAATCACAGCAGGTTTGAAGGAGAGGAATGCAATAATCCATTGGGTTTCAAAAACTGTAAAATGTAGACGGCTTGAAGAAAAGGTCTCTGGGTGAGAAAATGGGAGAGCTGTGTAGGTAAGAGACAGTGGTGGTTGTGACCGTGATGGTGCCCGGGACATGAACAGAAAAGGAAAAGAGACCTGGATTCAAGAGAGAAGGAGATTTAGTGATCTTCACCAGAGGAGCGAGGCAGAGGGAAGGGGCATACAGGAATATTTGGATGTTCAAGCTTCCATCACAAACAACAGAGGAGACTGGTTTGGACCTCAGAAAACAAAGGACAGAAGAGAGACTGAAACTTGGAGTTTCGCTTAGGATGCTGGAGTCCAACATAGATACTTCGGAGAGGGCAAAGTGAAGCTGAGCATTAGAACAGTTTTACTTCATTACTGCGAACTTGGAAATCAGTGAGAAGGCTCTGAGCTCTGCTCTCTCTAACCTGTCCATTGTGTAATATGTAACTTCATGTGGTCAAACTAACCAGTGCCAAGAATAGCCCAAAGAAGTAAGTTCTGCAGAATCGAAAAGCATCTCCTGACCAAGAGATTAGGGTCAAATACATAACATCTGGCCCAGTTGCTGTGAGACAGCGCCAGCTGTTCCGGGAAAGCCATTTTTGCCTATCTAAACCTCCCTTAAATTAGTTCCTGGCAAGATGGACTTCTCACTGAGCTGGCTTTTTGGGTAAAGTTGCCTTGCTACAGAACCTTGCCACAAGGTGGTTGGCCTGCCGTATGGTGAGCAGCCAGACTTGGGTCCCACAACAGTAGTACACGTCATCCTGGAATTCCTGAGAGGTACCAGTGTGAGACATAAACTTGGAATTATCTGACCCATTTGGTAACTGAGACTGTGGGATAGTGGTAGAAGAGACAGTGGTTATGGCCCAGACCCAAGCCTCAAGGAACAGCAATGTGGAAAGGTTGAGTGGACAAGAAAGAGCTTACAAAGGAAAGGACAATATGGTATTGAGAAAGCTAAGAGGATAATCTATGCTAAGCGGGTCAGGATGGGTGTGTGGGCATGACCCTGCATTGAGTGCGGGAAGGCAAGCTGTGGATCAGTGGCTCATTGATGGCCATTACAATAATTTGTTGTCTTAGTTAGGGTTTCTACTGCAGCGATGCAACACCACGACAAAAAGCAATTTGGAAAGGAAAGGGTTTATTTCAACCCAGAGTTCCATGTAACAGTTCGTCATCAAAAGCAGTGAGGGCAGCAAGCAACTCACACAGGGCAGGATCCTGGAGGCAGGAGGTGATGGAGAGGATCATGGAGGGATGCCGCTTACTAGCTTGCTCCTGATGGCTTGCTTGTCTGCTTTCTTATAGAACCCATGACCACCAGCCCAGGGATGGCACCACCAACAATGTGCTGGGCCCTTCCCCATGAATCACTAATAAGAAAATGCCCTACAGGCTTGACTGTAGCCTGATCTTATGGAGGAATTTTCTCAATTGAGGTTCTCTCCTCTCAAATGATTTTAGCTTGTGTCAAGTTGACATAAAACTAGCCAGCCCATTTGTCAAAAGTTTTCTTAGTTGGTACCTTGTTCTGAGATCCCCACACATCCTGGCTCATTTGTATTTTGAAGTGCTGAGGGTTGACCAGTTGACCACAAGGCTTTACAGGCTGGGAAAGTACTCTCACAACGGGCCATGACTCCCAGCCTTGGTGATGCTTTGAAGACACTGTATATAAATAAATCCACTCTTTACTACAGAATACTTTAGGTTCTGACAAAGAGTCATATATTTTCCACTACATTCTATCGCCCTGGATTTCTTCACGCTAATCCACTGTAGTTCTCTCTGGTGATATGTTTCTCACAGCTAGTACCCCTCCCTGCCCCGCCATATATATATGCGATAGATAACATTTTGGAATGGGCTCTTCCACTTCAAGAAAAATATTTGAAAATCATTCTCGCTATTGCACAAGTCAACAGCGCATTGCCTTCTGTGATTGAATGGTGTTTCATTGTGTGGTCATACCACAACTTGTCCATCCTGAGACTGATGCCCAAGTTGGCTATCATCTATTTTTGTTGATCATGAAGGGAGCTAGTAGAAGATTTGCATGTGGGTTCAGGCTAAATATAAGAAAATTGCTTTCTCTTGGGGGTGGGATGGTGGGGAGCCATGTTTCCGCCATACAATCATTAGCCTCTTGATGACTGTAGTAGTTTGGTGAGGTGATACGGTAGAAACAGGAGCAGAGAGGGTTAAGACATAAGGGGGAGGTGAGGCAGTGGATACAGCACATGAAGCAAGGCTTCAGAGTATTTCAGCTGATTTGTAAGCCGAGCTCCAGCTGGAGGTGGCTGTGAGGTTTAGGGAGGTGTGCATGTCAAAGACAAGGGATGCGTACATGTGTTGAATGGTGGTGGGAAGGAGAAGGGTGGCAGGAGGAGGTTAAAGGTGAGGGAAAGAGCAGGATGTGGGGAGACAGATAGACAGTGTCTGAGAAGGATGGAACACTGGCTTTTGTAAGGAAGCGGCTCCTGTATTTCAATGGGTGAACCTTGTCAAGGCTGGATCTGACCTTCATTTGGCTTCTTCTGGGACAGCGGATTAGCTCAGCCCTTTCAGACTCCTTGACCCCCACCCGTCTGCCTCACGATGACATCACGGACATGCTGGTTTTGCTTGTTCAGTAATGGTGAGGCATTTGCTAAGGAAAAGTAGTAAAAGTGCAAGTGTAGCAGTTTGTTAATGTTTTTCCCAGAAGTATGCTTTGCCTCATTTTCTACAAAAACACCCTTGTACTGTTCAAATTTGATCTTATGTGACACTAACCACTTGGAGCACCCAAGAGTCCCTAAGCCATAAGTCCTGTGTATACAAACAAGACTTGGGGGCCAGTGACATGGCCATGAAAATTCCCTTAACATTGAACATTTGGGGATTTTTTAACTAGCTTGATAAACATAAACATGTTTCCTTGGTAGTGATCCTGACATTGACCCCTAATAATTAGAGGCACTTGTGAATTTCCTCTGACTCATTAATGAGCAAAACAGACTATAGGTTTTCCTTGTATCTTTTAAAAACATGGTTGCAAAAATAGTGACACAAAATAAAACCTCCATTTATGTTAACCACAATGATGAGGCTGTGTCTTATTTAGGAAGTTATGTATGGTTTTAAGACTTTCAAGGAAATATCTGAAATGACTAGCCAGTCACTCAGGCTCCATAAAACCTCACATTGACACCTTGCAGAGCAATTTGTACCAGGACAGATAATAACACACTTAGCTATGGGATTTCAGATCTAATACTCTAAAAATGTGTAGGAACACATAAATGCTTTGTGGAATAGCTCTGTACAGAGGAGCGGCCTGTAGCAATCTCATCTTAGTATCACTAGGGGTTTTAAGTCAGAAACATAATTTTTCAGTTTTGGAAAGGGCTTTGAGAAGGTCTTACATCTGACAGAAAAAGAAAAGAATTCTGTAGGCAGAAACCTCGGCTGCAAATACTGAAATAGTCTATAAGTTTTAATGATCTTTGGCTCTTATTCTCTCCGTTGTGTTACATATGATGCCTCTTTGAAAAGGTCCTTTTAGAAGACAGAGTCCTATTATCCTGAGAGCTAAGACTGTTAGGTAGCAGGTCTGCAATTAGAAAGCTACTCTTTGATTTTGGCTCTGATCCACTTCTTCAGGAAAAGCACTCTGCCTGGACTGAGATCCCCTGTGGAATGGACACCAGTCCTCCCACACAACATGCTCACAGCCTACCCCTACAAATGTTGTTTTGAGGGGCCCCAAAGAGAAAGCAGTGATCCACTGTGGTGTGAGTCATTGATAATCCAGTGAAGGAAAGGGTAGCTATTTGGAAAGTTGAGTGATGTACTTGGAAAAGCCTCTAAGCTACGGAGCCCCAGCAAATGAGCAGCATCTCCTTAGGGAGGCAGGGGAGAGGAAGGTGAAGGTAGAGTGGTTGGGATGTGGTAAACTAAAGAATTAGAGAAATGTGGGTGTGGAAATGACTCCCGGAGCCTGGTTGGAAGACAGCCCTGCATATACCAGCATCCCTGACTTTCTAGTCACCATCCTTGCTCTAGCTGGCTTTCCTTTACTGTATCAAACCCTAGAGATACTCAGCTTACTCAAGGAAGATTTTGGCTCCTATCTTTAGAGTTTTGGGTTCATGGTTAGATGGTTCTGTGGCTTTGAGGGCTGTAGTAAGAAAATCTATCCCAGAGGGGATCATGCAGTGAGCATTATAAGGGGCTCACCTCATGGCCCAGCAGTAAAAATAGACAGAGAAGAGGCTAGGCTTTCACAGTCTCCTTAGTGGGCACACATTCAGCGACCTGAAATCTCCCACTACACTAACTCTTAAAGTTTCCCCCACCTCCCAATAGTGACAAGCTGGGGACCTAGCCTTGAACACATGTGTTTGGATGGGGATAGTTCTCTCTTCAGGGAAAAGAATTCTTGACCCAGTTTTTAGAGTTTATCCTATATAGTCTGGTGGCTGGGCTGCTGTACTAGATAGCATGGGAGTGGACAAGTGACCAAGAGCAAGGCTACTTTGAAATGATAAGACTCAGAGCTACCTGTAGTATCAGGTATCCACTCTGAGCAGGACATTTCCAGTGTGGATAGTGGATTACTGTCTTCACAACACCCTCTCAATAATTCTTCTGCATCCAAGAATAATACACAACACTGGACTCCCTGAAATGGATGTGTAAACGGGAAGAGTGCTGAAATCTGTCACCATGAGCAAGGAGACTGCTGTGACAGAATGAGCTCATGCATGGCCTAGGTTATACAAACACTTTCTGTAAATAGCATTGTGTGAGTAAATGAGTGGTCAGGAATAAGGCTATGTCTCTCTTACGGAATAAAGTGGGACCAACTAGTGGAAACGCGGGTGGGCGCTACACCCTTTGCTATGCTAGTCTGACAGAATTCATTCACTTAAATATGTGTTCCAAGTACTGCTCATGAAGAGAGAACCTGGGGTAAACAGAGAGAAGCAGGATGCAAGAAGCTCATGAATTTGCATGCCTTTAGTTAAAAAATTGGGAGAGTATATAAAATTCAACTCAAATTCTTAGAAAACCAATGAATGTAATACAGTTTAGAAGAATCCTTACATTCTGTTGTTATGATCAAATGCCTAAGAAAAACTTCTTTTTCTATTTTTCTTTTATTGAAAATAGGTGTGTTTTATACAATATATTCTGATTATAGTTTCCCCTCCCCAACTTCTCTCTGATCCTCTCTACCTCCACTCCCATCCAGATCCACATCCTTTTTCCTTCTCTTGTTAGAAAACAAATAGGCACCTAAAAATAATAAAATAAAATAAGAAAAACAGACAAATTAGAATAGGACAAAACAAACTGAAGAAAAAGAGTAAAAAAAAAAGGCACAAAACCCACAAACAGATGCAGAGACACACATGTTTGCACATACAGAAATCCCATAAAAACACAAAACCAGAAACCATAGTATATAGGCAAAAGACCTGGGGGGGGGGGAGCCTGGAAAAGCATTATGAGACAACCTCTAAAATGCCAGTGAGTTAGTTTTTGTTAAGAGTTTTGTATACCCAGGGAGACTCTGTCGAAGAAAACTAATTTCTCATTGAGAGTGGTTATCAACTGAAGATAGATTCTGGGTCAGGAATGGGGCTTGTGTCCATGCCCCCTCTTAGCTTTAGCTCTGGGTCTCAATTTTAAAAGATGAAAAGATTGATTGTAGTTCACAGAATCAGAAGTTTAGGTTTGTGGCCATCTGCTTCACTGTTCTAAAGCTGTGGTGAAGTGTGTGATGGGGCAAAACTTCTGGGTTCACAAAGCTGACAGCGTGGCAGAGCAAGAGAAAGCAGAAGAGTCTGGGGACAAGATACAGCTTCCAAGTGCATGTTTCCAAGGACCTACTCCCTTCAACTAGGTTCCACCTGCCACATTTTCATCACCATCAAATGTGAAGCCATGGTTGTATTAATCCATGGATGGGGTCAGAACTCTCTTGCTCCAGTCACTTCTTCCAAGCCCCACCTCTGAAGTCCACTGAGCTGGAGGGCAAGCTTTCAACACATGAGCCTTTGGGAGGAGACTTCGTAAGCAAACTATCCAAGTAGCTTTCGACGACTCTCACTTGAGGAGCAACTCAAGTTGATCTACTAGAAACAGACCATTCTCATAGATGTGTCAACTTAGATTCTGAAAGTTTCCATCAGGCCACTATTTAATATGATCCTGTTACTACAAATCTTTCAAAGTAATGAAATTCTAATTTTCTTTTTTAGAATAGACATATTTACTCGAATTTTATACATATAAATGTTTTGCTTGCATATGTGTATGTATACCACATGCATGCCTGGTGCTTCAAGAAGCCAGAACATGATGTTGGATCTCCAGGAATTGGAGTTACAGATGGTTGTGAGCCACCATGTGGGTGAATGAACCAAATGTGGGTCCTCTGTAAGAACAGCAAATGCTCTTAACCACTGAGCAATCTATCTAGCCTCCAAACTACATCTTTTATATTGATTTAAGGCTTCCAACTCATTCAGATTCTTCCTTCCACCCTGGTTGTTATTAAACATTTCTTTGCCTGCTGGGTAAGTGCCATTTGAATAGATTTGCTGAATTTGGATAACACAAATATCACACACAAGCCTTCAAATTGGACGGAGGCATCAATCCAGCCTCACTGGACAATTTGGGGAATAAGGATGACTAAGGCCACGTCTTCTGGGGAGGGCTGTTACACCATCCTATAGCAAGTCAACTCTCAGTGCCACCTAGACAAATGATACCACAGTTCATGCTGAACCTACAGAGGAAGCCCAGGCTTGAGGAATCAGAACTTTAGGGTCTTGCTTAGCCTGTAAATCCATCCTGAGAAACTTGGAGCAAAGACTAAACTGTGTTGGTTTTGATATCTCCTTCTGTCTTCCTTCATTCCTGCTGATAAGAAACGTCTATTTTTAGGACTAATTTGTGTATTTGAGCTTGCAATGGTATTCCTCATTCTCTCTTCTCCCCTTCATTAACATTTGGCATATCTATTTTAAAAACATTCACTCCCTAGTGAAGCCAATTATGACATGCATGAAAGATTAGTCAGAAAATATGAAATTTAGGATTTGTTCCAAGTTTACTTGGTCCACATCATTGATGAAATTCAGGACTCTTACAAGCACGGCAGCAATAGAAATCAAGCTAGAAATGCTCCTTAGTTAAAATCTGCTACACAAGGAATCTTCCAAAAGGAATACAGGAAATAATTAGTCCAACAATCATTCAAAGGCCTTTGTTGACATTAAAATATTCAGGCTAATATCAGTCTGATAACGAATGCACGTCTGTAACTCTCAAAATGGGGGGAGGCAACCCAAGTTTGAAATCCTGTCAGAAGCAATAGGTTCGAACTGCTTGATTTGCTCAACTGCCAAAGGCAGAGGCAGCCCTGGAAAAAGCATTCCTTTGTTGAGGCTCCTTTTAGGGCCACTCTACTGGGTTTTAGTGACTTGCATTAAGTGCCTATTGGTACCAGGCACCGTTTGGCTGCTGGGGATAGAGAGGGAAAGAAAATCGATAAAAATTCATGGATGGTGGCATATAGGTTAGAGCAAGGGGGGCATTACAACAAAATACCAAAGTAAAGCAAAGCACACTTAAGGTCAAATAATGCTATGCACTGTGGGAGAATCCAACACAGAGGAAGTAGACAGGAAGTGCTTGCGTAGAGGCATTTGCTATTTAAAACCAGGTGGCAAGGGAAGGCCGACTGTAAAATGACATTCTGGACAAAGATCTGGAGGAGATGGAAAAAATAGTTAGGGTAGGGGTGGGGTGATAAGAGCTCTGTTAGCTTTTGTAAACCCTGGGATTACTCTGAGATATAATTTGACAATTTTCTTTAAAAAAAAAGCACTCTATACATGAAAAATAGATCAATTTTGTGATATAGACATTAATTTCATTGCCAACCGAATTAGCTTTAGAATTACCTAGGAGATTGATTGGTGAAGGTACACTAGTCTGGGTATGTCCAGGAGGACATTTCTAGAGAGGAGTGACTAAGGAAGGCAAACGCCTCCTCAGTGTGTGTGGTACAATCCCCCAGGCAGAGGTGCTCGACAGAATGAAAGACAGGAAAGGAGAAAGCCAGCTAAGGGCATTAGGTCCTCTCTGCCCTTCCATCTGACACATGTCCCCACTGCTGGGATGTTCTTCCCAAGTGCACAGGGCAGACACCTTTGGGCTGAGCACTCTGAAACCATGAGCCAAAATAAGTCCCTACCCCTTCAAGCTGTTCTGCCAGGGATTTAATCACAGTGATGAGAAATTAATACAATTCTTTCCCAGGCTCTACAAAAGCTAACAGATCACTCTAAAGCTCAAGGCAGGACACGGACTAGCAATTATTAAGTG
Organism: Peromyscus melanophrys; assembly: GCA_902168415.1. NCBI lineage: Eukaryota > Metazoa > Chordata > Mammalia > Rodentia > Cricetidae > Peromyscus > Peromyscus melanophrys. Next base: position 15,368 of record CABHPR010153123.1, read on the forward strand.
GTTTCTCTTGTTTTATTTAATTGCATTTCCCCCCCGCCACAAAGTCAGGGCCTAGCAAGTTGAAACAATCAGCCAGAGGTTGGACAAATAGTGAACCATAGGTCTGTATTTGAATTTGGGCAAGGTGACTGTCAGGTCCAAAAGAAACTCAGGACAAATGGCTAACTGTGGTGCCTATTAGCATACCAAAGTCCACACTGACCTCCAGCCTCACTCAGTATCCCTAGCTCCTCTCAGCTCTTCTCAGCCCACCCCTACCCTAAACTCTCCAGCTCACGGGGCTTCCCTCCCTTCGCCAGCTTCTCATTCTTATTAATTCTGCCATTTTGGTCATGCATTCTCTCTTGGCTCTTTCTCTCTTGCCCCTCTCTCTTGGTCCTCCTCTTCCTTTCCTTCTTTTCCCCGCCTCTGTCCTCTCATGGCCCAGTTAAGTCAGTCTACTGGCTATATTCAATCCACTACATTCTCTCCCTGCTCTGGACTCTTCCAGATGCCTCTGGCTGTCCTCTCCCTGATATCTACAATAAAAACCTGCCCTGCAACCTTGGAGTGTCATGTCCTCCCTTTATTACACAGTGACTGCACAAAGTTCTCCATGGCCACGTGCCCTCTATGTACAGGAGGAGGTAGCTGGAGTGAGGCTTAATATGGCCGTCTGTGGAGTCAGAAGCAGCAATACAGAGCCATTAGAGGTAGGCGCTGTTCCTACTGCCCCTCTCCTCTACAGAACTTGGGCTTCTCATACATCCATCCTTTACTCTTTCTGTAAGATGGAACGTTATAAGAAGGCAGCAAAGATGCCAAGCAAATAACAGACACTAAAAGTTGTTGAAGCTCAAGGAGAACTAGTACAAAGGCCCAGCTGGTGCCCGGAGCAGCACAGTGAATTCCTTAGCAGTGAAGTTACCCACAGCCCCATCCGTCATCTTCACCAGAGTATGAACGGCAAGTGGAATAAAGCACCACGGCCTTTGACAACAGAAAGCTTCTTCTTTTCATCTTCCCTTGTGAACTCTGGTAACCCGTGCCACACTGAGTCCCATTTAACTGGCTAGCATGTCTGCTGTCTGCCCAAGTCAGGTCTACTGTAGACTTGACCTTATGAAATCAAAATACCCCTGGGACCCAGCTGGGTGAGGTTTCAGCTTTTACAGGAAGGGACATGTGAAAGTGGGCTGTTTCCCACATGCTCCAAAAAACTGCCATGGTTTTCGTGCCTGTGATAGAATGCACAAGAGCATTTATAAGGCTTTGCTTAAATATAAGGAGGGAGCTGGGTGTGGTGGCACATGCCTTTAACCCCAGTGCTTGGAGGCAGATTTCTGTGAATGAGGGCGACCTGGTCTACATAGTGAGTTACAGCCAGGGCTACATAGACACTTTCAAAATAAATAAATAAAAATAAAAATAAAAGACAAGAAGTGAAAGTACTAGTCTACAGGAAGCACAGGGAAAAACCAGGAAGGAGTTCCCTTGAAATGTGAATGCCTGGTTGAGTCAGGCTGTCTCAAGGTCCTCAGAAGGAGCTAGCCCGAGTGCTGTGGCCAGCCTTTCAACTCAGCTTTTATATCTCTTTCTTACAGAACATGAACAAAATGCCTGCCTTGGTTGTTTACTGACACTTACATGGCATGCCCTCATTAGACATTCCTGCAGACTTGACATTACAGTAGCCATCTATCTCTATTTAAAACACTAGCCAGGGCTCTCCATCCTAGTCTCTAGCCTTTATGAACAGCAAATAAATAATCAGGAGGAATGATCTGCGCACCAAACGTCCTGTCACAGATGTATTTGTTTTCACCCTTGTCGGTTTTTGAATTGAAAGCATGGGATAAATTTCATAGCTTTATCAAACATTCAAGAGAAATGTCAGCTCATTCACAACACAGTTATTTCCCGCCAGCCTCTTAAAAAATTAGCTTCATATTCAGCTGAAATATGAAACCCTAAGAAATATGCAGAAAGCTTTAAGACAGGATTTTCTCCCTAATCACCGTCATATTGATCCCCAAATACAATAATCTCTGTAATTTAGGCTCCACTAGTTTAAAAACAATTGACAAGTCTTAAGACGAAGTTAACTATTGTGTTTTCCATGAGAAGAATGTACTTGCTAAGCTTTAGTGCTGTAAGATTATAGGAATGTTTAATCTGCTTGACTCAAAGAACAAGCTGCTCCTTGAAGACCATTTCCACACTTCAAATATACATATCAAGCTAATGTGCTGTTTAGAAATAATTTTTGTTTACATATTAAGTCAAATACCCTCAGCCTCGTTGAAATCACTGTGCAAAGTTGAAAGAAATTAAATTGTTGCTTCTTTTAGAATCTTAAATTTGAGATGAGCCTTTCTTCTTAATGATAATTAGTGATGTTTTATAGAAATAATAAATCACAAGGGATATATCTAGTTTCATGGGTAGTTGAGGCTGATTCTAATCAGGACTGCTGACCTAATGTTTGAAAAAGGACTGACTGTTTCCGGGAGAATCCATTAATGACTTGGGAAAACAGATGTACTTCTGAACAGTGCTAGTCATGCCAAGGACAGTATGTCCCTTCTTTTCCTTCCATCCTCTCAAATAAACCAAAGACAGACATTGACTTAGTGTATAAACAAACAAATGCTTCTGGTGTCACCAGGCTCTGTGATGACCTTCTCTTCTCCCTCACTTTACTGAGATTTCTTTAGACTGGACACATCTATTAGACATCATCTCCCCCAGCCAAAAAAACAAAAAACAAAAAACAATGGAGGAGGGAGGCCAGCAAGAGGGCTCAGCACGTAAAAGCACTGGTGACCAGAGGACGATCCCCAGAACCCACATAAGAAGGCCAGATGAAGTAGCAAGCATTTGAAGCCGACACTGGAGAACTGTCTAGAAGCCTGCAGACTAGCTTGGCCACAGTATGCAGTGCAGGAGCAGAAACGAGAGACCCTGTCTCAACAAGACTGACGGAGAGAACCCAGGAGTGGTCCTCTGACTTCCACAGGCACACCTGAGCATGTGCGTGCATGCACATACAAACACACTAAATAGCTCAATAAGTCAGTATTGAAAAAAATGGCAGAGGGCAGTGGAGCCTTGGAAATCAGGATGTTTTGATTAGGAGTATTTTGGTTGCAACAGAAACTCATCTGAAGTAGCTCAGATATGATCGGTCATGTGCTGTGATAAACCTGGATACTCAGGGCATTCTGGTTTAAATCCGTACAGACTCAGCTCTGATCCCAAGTTTTCAGAGGGACTGTCTGTTGTTTTAGTATTTCAGTTCTCTTGGGCCTTGGCATTAGGGATACAAATATTTCTACAGGAGCCATGGTTGCAAGTCACAGAGATTCAGACTAAGTCTGCACCTTGTTCCCAAATACTATCTATAACTATCATGAGGGCTGTCCCTCCCTATTTGCAATGGCCAATTTTCTAGATACATAAAACGTTGTTTCATGAAATGGACAATTTCTTAGCCAGGATTGACCAAAGAGCTTTTACAGGAAGTATGCTTCAATATTTCAAAGGAATGAGAATAATCAGACCTTATTTATATTTAAATTGGCTTATTTTAGTGCCTTTCCCTGACACTATAATACCATTAAGGGATCCATAGCATCACACCACTTATTTTCTAAGGTAAGTAGAGATTATTATTCTGCTCAGAGAGAGAGAATGATAAGAAGTGGCTGTTGAATAAGCAGTGCATTATGGGAGCTTTGTGGTTCAGACAGAGTTTGGGTAAGGCCCTAGCTTTCCTGCATGCCAGTTTCCTTGTGGTAGATGTGGTGTTGGGTCAACTGAAAGAAAGAAATGGATGTGATTCCCAGGATATCCATGGAGCAGGCTCAGGGAGTCTCATGAAATACAGGAGCCACCTACCATCACCCTGAGATCTTGAATTCCAAGCTCTAGAAACATGGAGAAGAACTAGCTGGGTTTCAGGAGTGACCCCAGAAAGAAAGCCCAAGAATAAGTAACTCTTCTTCATAGCTACCACACAGAATGCAAGCTACACTACCAGGTCCTAGGCGGGTCCAGCATCTCTCGCCACTCCTTTTAAAGTAGTTATGTTCTCACAGCAGCAATGCTGGGTGATCAGTAGTAAACGAAGCACAACCACTTGGTACTGACATTTAGCCAGCAGGAAAGGAACCCCATGGAATCCATGCACTGACCATGTTAGTCTGAGAGTACCCCAAACAGATCCAGCTGCCCACTCAACTGTACGAGCCTCAGGGAAATAATATCAACTAGTCTCATATGGTAGGTCATACCTTCTGGGCATCCCATGTCTCACAAATGATTCCTCGTGGAAAACAACTCTATCTGCTTCAAATAACAGAAAGAAAATCCAAGATTTCTTTTAAAGGTTAGAGTGTTTTTAGTAGTGACCTCTCAGAATGAAAACAAACAAACTAGGGTTAGTTAGTAAACATTATAATAAGAATGGATGAAATGATTTTAGATTTGGGAAAAGAACCAAAAAATTTTAATGATATTTATTTATTCTTTTAATTAATTTTTTTTTTCATTTTACATACCAACGGCTGCCCCACCTCCGTCCCCTTCTTACTTCTTACTTTTCAGCCGTTAAGGAAACCATAGAGGGAGAATATCATCAACACTAAGTAATTAGATCAAAGACCTCCACTGTTCAGACGACTCACTGAATGAAATGGAGAAGAAGAAAACACTGGGAAGATAAACTCAAAATATATGCTTAAAATATTGGTACCAAGTATTTTTTACCAGATGTAAAAGTACTCTGAGACAATGGCTGCATTTGAATACCAGATGGGAAGCACAGGAATCGCCTGAGAATCCTTGCATCCAATCCTTCCTTGGCTATAGAGTGTGACATCTTAGTAACAACTCCCACTTAAAATACTTCTTAAAGAGTTGTAAAATTGATTCACACTGTTTAGAAAGCATCATGATTTAGAATAACGTCTTCCAGGATAGTGTATGTTCTTACAGGGAGGTCTGCTTTAATGCAGAGAAGGAAATGCCTATTTTGGAATTCGGGGCTGCACTGTACATATGAGGATGATGTATATATGTGTGTCTGGTGTGTCTGTGAGTGTGTATGTGTGCGTGCATGCGCGTGTGTGTGCGCGCATGCGTGTGTGTGTGTGTGTGTGTGTGTGTGTGTGTATGGGGGAAGAGAGGGGGGGGAGGGGGGAGGGAGGGAGGGAGGGAGGGAGGGAGGGAGGGAGGGAGGGAGGAATATTATAAGGAGCAGAAGATTGAAGGACAATTTCAATTCAATTTCCTAAATCCATATCAGGGTCAGAGAGTGAGGAAAAAGCAGACAAGAAGGCTTGGGACACTATAGTGTCAGATGAGGAGGAAGAAAAAAAAAATCTAGATAATAGAAGGAAAAGAAAAAGGAAGACATTGACCCTCAGAGAAATGTCATGCACCTCTCCCTGGTCTTCCTTTTTCTGTTTGATTTTTTTTGACATTTTTATGGCAAATAAAAGTATTTTTCACCAACATATTGTTATAGAGAAACCTATGAAAGGAAAGGAAAGACTGTATTATGTCTAGAAGAGGAAAATGTCTACGTGACAGAAAACAGTTTTTAAGTTAGATTTTAAAAAACCTTTAGATGGACTGCCTGATGGGGAGAGAAGCTGATGTGGATTTCCTTGGCTGCTGTTGGCATTTTGCTGCTGCTGTCTATAGTTGTAGCAGAAATCTTAAACAGTCTTATTAATAAAATCAAACTTGAGCCAGGTATTGGGGTGAACACTGGAAGGTCAGAGAGACAGAACGAGCCACAGCTATCTCACCTCATCGGATTCTCAGCTGGTCTTGTTTCCTCAGACTGGATGCCCCTGAATCCTCATCCAGGATGGGTCTCAGCTGAACTGCTGCTAGAAGCCTGAAAGCTTAACCAGGCCAAATGCTTCTCCAGGCCAAATGCCTCTCCAGGGCAAATGCCTCTAGTTTCTGGTCCGCATGCCTTATATACCTTTCTGCTTTCTACCACCACTCCCTGGGATTAAAGGCTGGCTTTCTGGGATTAAAGGCGCGGGTCACCATGCTTGGGTGTATCCTTGAACACATGAATTTCTGCCTCTGGAATGCTAGGATTAAAGGCGTATGCTACCACTGCCTAACCTCTGTTTCATATTGTGGCTATTCCGTCTCTGACCCCAGATAAGTTTATTAAGGTACACAATATTTTGGGGAACACAATACCACCACATATAGTACACACTTCATCTTAAATCTCAGAACAAGAAGAGGCAATGGAATCCAAAGAAGTCGGCTCCCACCTAGAGCAGGCCCCTAGGTTACCTCAGAGTAGAAACCTGACTGATTCCTAAGGCAGCTATGGCTTCCAGTTACTCATCAGAAAGCAATAATACTGTATTTATTTCTTCTCCCCTGATTAATTGGCCAGTCTTAGGGCATTCGCACTAAATTGGGGTTCCTCAAGACATCCTTCTCCTCTGAATGGGATTTTCATTTTTAAAATAGAATATACACCTTTCTTTTCTGTTTTCAGTAAGATCCATTAAAAATGTGCTGATAAATGATTTCTTATTGAACAACTATGCATATTGAATTCTAAGGTTAAGATAAGAAAATCAATATTCTACTTTCCTTGTTATTTTCCAAATACATTAAAAAATTATTCCCTCTCTTCCCCTTGGTAACTAGGCTTCCTCAGTCCACCTGTAACACTGTGATCTTTCTTCTTGCTGCTGACAATGATGGGCAATGGTGCTTTTTAGGGTCACTGCTGCAGTCACGATTTGTTACTGTCATCCGGTCACTGATGACATATTCATCTTGGCATACAAAACATCTTTATCCTGTGTAAGCCCACATTACCTATGGGTTCTCTGTGACTCACCATTTGACTTACAAGCCTCCAGGAGAAAAGATGTGACTTCCCACATGTGTTTCAGAACCAGCAACGACTAGCATGGTGGTGCTTTACTTAAATATTCAGTTTGAAAGAAAGAGTTAAATACTGTTTTTTTCCTGACTGCAGGAAAGAGAAGAGCTGAGAACCAGGGTCAAGAGAAAGCCAGTGTCAAGTGCGTTGACTGCACAGACCCTTCCTCATGCAGGGTAAAAGAAAACATAACCATCCAAACAAGGCTGGCAACCACAATGTTTTCCCCATTTCTGGCTGTACTCACACAGAAGAGGCTCACATAGTCATCTGTACAGTTTTAGGGTCTTTAGCTATTTAAGTGGACAGGTAAAAATAAGCAAGCTTTAAATTCCTCCAGTAATTGAGGATTATCTATACGGGAGGATTTAATTCCCTTTAATTATTTAATAATTAATAATGAAGCTGAAATGTTCCTTTTAATTAGTATCATTAGGTATGCTAACAGATATGGTGATTTATTCAGTATATATGCTTTCATGAATATTAAAAAAATAATGAATATATAAACACCCTTAAAAAAATCTTAGCACATCTATGATATTATCCAAGAAAACTGAACACTCAGAATCCCAGTGAAAAGCTTCCAGCAATACATTCTGAATATAAAACAATGGGCTCCAGAACTGGCTTTTCTTTTGTTCATTTACATATTATTCTCTGAGTGGTTTTTCCCCCCCTTTTCAACCTGTCTTCGAACTGATAGTATACAAATGAAGTGACTTGAAAACAGTTTTGCAAAACTGATTAAATTAGCAAGAACATTCTTCCCCTGGCCCCATAATACAAAAATTGATTATAGCTATTAAAATTTGGCTTTGAGAGTTTTTTTCTTTTCTTCTTTGAGAAAGTGTAGCACAATATAGTCCAGGCTGGTCTTGGACATACAGCTCTTCTGCCTCATCCTCCTGAGTGCTGGGATTACAGACCAAACCACCATGACCAGCTGTGAATTTTGATTCCTGGGTTTTGTGGTAGAAGGCAAGATAAGAGCACCACACTCTTCTCAGATATATTTGGTTCAATTATCACAGAATCAATAACTAATTTATATCAATGAATTATACCAAGGCATGTCCAAAGGCAACACAATTTAGTAGAAATAGTTAATAGGTAAAAAGCTATTAACTATTGTTTGATAGCTGTCCATATTGGCATAAAAATTAATCATATATTATCATTATATATTAAAGTATGGATTTTTTTGTTTGACTCATAGTTTTTGGTATATCTTTCTTGGGAATTATTGAGATTTATGCCTACCTAAAGGATTTTGATACCTTTTAAAATCAATTCTGTAATATTCTCATTCATTATCATTCAAATTATCTTTCATAGTTTCTGCGCTATCTCCTTCCTGGCATCCAATTAGACATGTATTGGACCTTTTCCCTCTGCTGTGCTTGTCTCCAAATGCCTTCCTATTTCCCACCACTTTTCTTTTAGTCTTATATTCTCAGGAATTTCAAAAGCCTATCTTGGATTGACCTTAGCAATATGATGGAGTTGGAAGCTCTGAATACCCGTTCCCCGACATCCCCCTCCCCCATATAGGCACAATGAGTCAACAGCAATAAGCAGATGAACTCTGTTTGTCAAGTATGTAGAAAGTAACTTAAAGGCCTCTTTACCCTGAATTACATAAAGGTAGCCAAACTGAAGTTGGTAGTGAAATTAGGGATGCCACATCTGGACCATGATCTTCATCCCCAGCACAGTGCCAGACAGCTGAGAGAAGGTTCCAGCTGAACTCCACCTTCAGGTCCCAGCTCTTCCATTTGCCAACAGATTGGTCTCTGTCTCACCCACCTCTGAGTACTGATAAGAACCATAATGTGCCAGAACTCCAGGGGCTACAGAAAATAAATGTGGCCACTTGAACCACCACAGTTCTCCATGGAATAAACAGAGAAATTCAAAATAAAAACAAGTTCTTAGCTTCTTCTTCGGGAGAAAAGAATTGGACAGACAAATCTTATGGTGCTCCATAAGATTCTGGTTTTTGCCTCACCCGTCCTGTAGTGCAGATGGGTCATGAGAACAAAGACAGTTGTCTGAACTAACTGAATGGCACCTGCCATAGATTTTTTTCCTCAGTCTTTTCCTGTGTGCACCTTGTTTATAAAGACTCAGAGAAGTGGCAGGTTTTCTGAATGTGCATATACTAATAGAGTCAAGAAAAAAAAAAGAAAAAAACAGAGAGACATGATCCAAACAAATGAACAGTATAAAACTCCAGTACCAATCCTAGTAAAATGGGGGTGTCTGTATATACATATATTGCCTGATATAGAACTGAAAGTAATCATCAAATGGTCAATGACCAAATGTGGTGGTTTGAATGAGAATGGTCTCTATAGGCTAAGATATTTGAACGTTTGATTCCCAGTTGGTGGAATTGTTTGAGAAGAATTAGGAGTCGTGGCCTTGCTGGAAGAGGGTATGTCACTGCGAGTAGGCTTTGGGGTTTTAAAAACCTATGATACCCATTCCCTCGCAGCTGTCTCACTCTCTCTGCCTCATGGTTGTTTTCTCAACATGTAGCTCTCAGCTGCTGCTCCAGTACCATGTTTACTTGCCTGCTTCCATGTTCCCTGCCATGGAGTCATGGGCTCACCCTCTGAAAATGCACATAAGCCCCTAATAAAATGTTTTCTTCTATAAATTGTTTTGGTCATGGTGTCTCTTCCCAGCAATAGAAAAGTAACTAAACACACCTCAAGAGAGTAGTCCACAGAGTGAGAATCTCAACAAAGATAAAGATACTGAACATTTAAGACAGAACTAAAAAGAAATTTTAGAATTGAATGATATTACTTGTGCTTTATTTAAAAGAGCTGCCCAATAGTAGATGATAGCAAGCTAAAGTGAACCAGGGAACTCTAAGGAAAGGGAGTTCGACTCATCTAGTCAAGAGGGCCATAAAAGGTGCTATGGACATGCGATACGGAGGAAAGAAAGGATGAGAATGCTTATTCAAAGAACCAATGATAAGCTGCTTAAATTTGGGGAAATAAATCATATCTGGATCCAGGAAATCCAAAGACTTAAAATAATATGAACCTAAAGAAATAGATACAGGACACAGTACAGTCAAAGCCCAAAGTCAAGGGAAAAAGAATTTTGAAAGCAGGATAGGAAAATAGCTTTTGACATACATAAGAACTTTCATAAGATTATCAGTGGAGTTTTAATAGAAACATCATAGGCTAGACAGAGGATTGGCATCGAATACTAAAACCATGAAAGAGAAAACAATGACTAACCAAAGTTATTGTTCCTGATTAAAAAAAAATGCTCTTCAAAAACCTAGGAGAGGACAAGACTTTTCAGGACACCCAAAAGCTTTGAAAATTCATTACTAGGTTTGTATTAAGAGAAACACTAAAGTGAGGCCTTCAACTTGAAACAAAAGGATACCACACAACAACATGACAACAAGAAATTGTAACTCACATGTGCAGCTGGCCATACATATCATGGGTTCTTCGGCCCCAGACTCAATGAATCACTGATTTAAAATAAAAGCAAACAAAAACCCCCCACTGATTTAAAACTTAAAATACTGATCACGCACAGGTTTTCATAATTCCAATATATATATTAAACTCACAGAGATCTCCCTGCCTCTGCTTCCCAAGTGCTGGGACTAAACACATGTGCCACCATGCCAAGCTTTAAGTTGGTACCAGAAGTGGGGTATTGCAGTGACAGACCTAACCATGTTGTTTGGGGGAGGATTGTGTTTTGGGGCTGGAAAAGCCACTCACTAAGCTGTTCTGTAGGAGCCTGGAAAATAAGAATTTTGAGAGCAGTGCAGACTATGGAGGCCTGGCTTGTGACATTTCAGAGGGAAGTTTAAAGATTCTACCAGGTCTTTGTGGGATGAATCTGTGGTGTCTGTTCAGCTGGAACTGAAGAATCAGCTGTGATTAACAAGATACTAAAATTTCTAAAGTAAATCTTTGTCTTACTGGGACAATGGACGCTGATCAACCGGAGCTGAAAAATTAGTGGTGATTAATAAGAGACCAGCATTACCGAGGTGAAATCTTTTGAAAAGCTTCTTCTGAGAGCCAGCACATAGAACCTGTGTTATAGAGGCAGCCTCCGTTGTACCTTGTGCTGGCAGCCGAACTTGGTAGTGTAAGAGTCACCCACGTGGTACTGGTTTTGAAGGCATGAAGCAGACATAGAGGGCATCTGAAGCTTGGTACTGTGAGAGGCTGGGAGAGGCCACCGTTACAGGTGCAGCCAGAGTGGCAGTGGAAGCCACAGGGTGGAAAGGGTCATAGAGAAAAGTTGAGGCTTGGCAACATGAAGAAAGCCTTTGAGGGTGATATACCATCTTGTGGCCTGAAAGAATATATTACAGAGATTCAGCTGTGTATTAAAACTATACCTAGAAATTTCAAGGCATTTTTTCTAGAGGAAGCCATCTATCATGGAATATTTGATGTTATTCAGTTTTTAATATTTCAGCTGTCTTCTACTATGAAATTCTTGCAGGGCCCATATACTACTAGGCCATTTGGCAAACAGTTGAGCTTCTCAAATCTGCTGATCCACTACATAACTAACTCCCCTGCAGAGCCTAGGAGACAGGCAAGGCTGTAGATGCATAGCTTTGTTGCTTGTGCAAATGAAGCTCAGACCATCCCCTTCCTTCAGGCCTAGGGGCATTGCAGAGAGACTGACTGAGGACAATAGGGCTTTTTGCATAACCAGGTACAAGAAGGACTGGAGCAGAATTCCAGAGGCAGGCAGAAGAGAAGACAGAGAGGCAGAGATTCTGTAGATGGTAAGGCAGAATGGCTCAGGCTGGGGAGTGAGGAGCAAGGAAAAGTTTTTTTGTAGATTGTAGGTAAATCAGATCAGGAGAGGAGAAGAGGAAGGAAAGATGGAGGATGAAGGAACAGGGGATGAAGATGAGATCAAAAGCATAAGGGCTTAGTTATTACCAGGGCTGTGAGGAGAGAGAAACAGTAGGTACATCAAGGAACTGAGAGTCAGGATGGAACTGAAGCTGTATAGATAGAGTTTTGTCATAGAGGAATAAAGTAAATGGACAAAGAGCTTGGTGTATCTAGATTCATTTCCCCGCTGTTGGTAGCATCTCTCCTGGGCCCCTGGGAGGGAATTAAAAGGCTGGACCTCAAAATTCTGATAATACCAGTAGGTGAAAGTATAGCCCAGTTGCAGTAGAAGACTCCAGCATTTTGGAGATGGCAGTACTATGGGATGATCACCAAATGTGTTTTGGGTATATAGTATAAGAAGGTACATAGTATGGTATCAATAACCTAAAGATTGGGTTGAAATTAAAAGTGAGTTCCAGGTCAGCCAGGGATACATACTGAGAATCTGTCTCAAAAACAAAACAACTGCCCCCACGCCCCACCCCTGTGCGTCACAAAACAAACAACAACAGCAACTGCCCCCCACAAACGTACACAAAAACCAGTGTAGTTCTTGTATGTGATTAAAGTTAAAATTAAAATAGACCATAACAACTGTAAGACACTTTTAAAGGGCTCATGGTAAGTATCAAACAAAACGTTTACAGAGATTAGAGAGCACACAGACGAAAGACAGAAAGTGACCAGATTATTTCAATCTAAAAGCCAGGAAACACAAAGTAAGAGCAAGAAAGGCAAAAGAACCCCAAAGCCAATGGAAAACCGTCTCAAATGTAGATGGTTAACCCCCTAATCACAAGATGTAGATAGTCTAAGTGGACTAAAACAAAACCCCAAGGCCCAGCAACATACCATCTAAAAGAGATTTAAGAACACACATAAGCTGAAAGGGAAAGTTCGAAGATGGTCCATGTGGACAGTAGGAGCCAAAGATGATGATTATATTCAGACAGACAAAGCAGATTTCCATAAAAAACAAAAACAAACAAACAAACAAAACACTTCATTCAAGGGCCCTGGAGATGACTCAGCAGGAAATAGACCATGCTGGCAAGCCTCATGACCTGAGTTTGATTCCCAGAACCCACCTGGTTCAGAGAGAGAACTGACTCCCACAACTTGTCCTCTAATCTCCACATGTACATCATGGCATATGTGCCCATTGTTGGAATTCCTGGCCACTCCCTCAGCTACAAGACTGCACACGTGCTGTTCAGATGCTTAGTCATTCCAGGGCTTAATGTCCTACGTAATCCGTGCACTGCACACAGTGTAATCACGCAATCTATGCACATGTGTGGCGTAGCTCCATATAAGCCCATATGTGCATGTGCAGGGGAATGCATAAAAAGCAGGTTACAGACTCCTTCCTCTCCCTGCCTCCCTGCACATGTCTTCCACAGGCTTGATCACATTCTCTTCTGTCCCCCCCTTCTCCTTCTCCTAATAAAACTCTGATAGTGGGTTTTGTTGTGCCTCGTGGCTTTTTCGCATGGTAACAGTGCTGCTTAACGAATAACATTGTGCCACCGCATAAAAACCAACATCCCAACCGCTGGACTAAATAAAAATATTAAAGAACACCAAACAAACACACCTCACTCAAGGCAAAGGACAACATTATATAATCATAAAAGAGGTAATTCACCAAGACAATGGGACAATTGTAAGTATATTCTCTCAATTTTCGAGCATCAAGGGAGCACAATGAAAAACCTGGAGGAGTCAGGGTACGTGATGGATACTATCAACACCCACTTTCAGTAAGGAACAGAGCAAACCATCAGGAAATTGACAGGTAGAGTGGAGCTGAACAGCATTCCAGGTCAAATGGCCCCACCGCACACAGAGAACAAAGTGCTAAGACACAGGTCCTTTGTCATTGCACATGAAGCATTCTCTAGGAAGGATGGAGACAAGTCAAGACTTAACAAATTCAAGATGACCGAATCACATCAAATATTAGACACAATGAACTAAAGATAGATGTCAACAGCATAGGAAAAAGTATGAAAGTCACAAACATGTGGAAACGAAACTGTACACTCTTGAACAACCAGGAGATCAAAGAAGTCATAAGGGACATTGGAACGCACATTGCCAGGAGTACCACCTCCTCCCTGGGCAAAAGACCACCACACCAAAACTGTGGAACACAGTACTGGAAGCAAGCACTAAGATGAGGTCATGGCCTTAAACTTCTAAATTTAAAAAAAAAAAGGATTTCAAATGTATTCTAATTTTACATTTTAAGGAACATAGAAATAATTAAAAATGAATGCTAAAAATGGCAGCATGAAAGAAATATTAAAAATCAGAGCAGAGATAAACAAAAGAGAGAATAGCAAATTGCTTGAAAAAATCAGTGTAAGAGTTGATTTTGAAATAACTTTTATTGAATTCGTCCCTTGGCGATGATGTCATACATGTATGACACGCTAACCCTCTGTAATCTTCCTTCCACCTCCACCACCCCCAATCCCATCTACAAGTCCTTTCCCATCTTCATATCTGTTTTGTTTGTTTTGGGTTTTTAAAAAATGAAGTTGACAAAACATTAGTTAGACTAAGAAAAAGTCAGAAAATGAGGGGGGCATAGAGGGAAGAAAGGGGAGGGGAGATATGATATGCTTATACTTTAATTTCAAAATAAACAAAAATCAAAAATAAAGAGGAAAAATAAGTGATGTCACAAGAGAATAAGAAGGATAAAGACTACTATAAATAATTACAGGCCTGCCAGAAATCCAGGTAGGCTGCCCACAGACTGTCTCTTCTCCCTCTGTTCCCCCAGACCCAATCCCTCAGTCTCCTCCCTAGCACTCCAACAGAACACCAGATACAGCCTTCCTTCCCCACTGCCCACTCTTCTCTGGCTCCCACAGACCAGGGATTATCAACCTTCTTAATGGTGTAACCCTCAACAGTTCCCCATGTTGTGGTGACCCCAAACCGTAAAATTATTTTGTTGTTACTTTATAGCTGTAATTTTGCAACTGCTATGAGTCATCATGTAAATCTCTGATATGGGATTCCAAGTGGTCGCGACCCACAGGTTGAGAAGCACTGCCATAGACACTCCTCTCCTAACCTCCCTCCCCAACTTGTTGCTTTGTTCCGGACCCCAACTCTAGCAGTCACACCCTGCTAAACCACAGGCCATGCCTGCTAGAAAACCAGGTAAGTTGCCCCACGGACCTTCTTTCTTTCTGTTCCTTCAGACCCAATCCCCTAGTCTCACCCCCAAATCTGCAGCACCACACCTGTGGCAGCCTTCCCTGCCCCCTGCTCCCATCTCCTGTGGATCTCACAGATCTTCTACTTCTAATCTTCCTCCCCTCCCCCTTGGTAGCTTTGTCCTAGACCCCAACTCCAGCATGCATCTCCTCCTAACCCAAGGGCTGTTCCTCCCAGGCCAACAAATAGGCTGAAGGCAGACCCATACCTCTCCTACTGCTTGAGATTCACTCCCCACCCCCCCATCCCCACCCCCATCCCGTGCTCTTATTTCCTGCTTTGTAGCTGGAAACCTGCTGTGGTCTCCCTTTCTCTGATCCCATCTGCAATGGATCACAAAGACCTCATCCAACCTTCCCTCCACCAACTCCTCCTGTATCCTAGCCTCCAACACCAGTAGGCATTCCCTGTGAACACACCAGTTGAGCAGGCCAGGGAAACAGGTAACACACAACCATCACACTGTCCAAAAATCCAGAGGGGAAACAGAAAACAAAAAACAAAACACCCACCCAACAAAGACAAATCCGGAAATCAGCACCAATATAATCATACCAAGCCCTGATGCCTAGACACTAGTGTAAAAAAAAAAATCAATCAATAACAGCCAGGACAACAGGTCTTCTCTAGAGCCTAGCTATCCTATTATGGCACAAGCACAAGAAAAAGACCTTAAAACCAACTATGTAAAGACAATAGAGGTCCTTAAAAAGGAAATGAATAAATCCCTTAAAGAAATCCAGGAAAATACAAAGTACTGCAGGAAATGAATGAATCTTTTAAAGAAATCCAAGAGAACACACAGAAACAGTGGGAGGAAACTAATAAAACTGTTCAAGACCTGATAATAGAAATAGAGTCAATAAAGAAAACACAAACGAGGGGATTCTGGAAGTGAAAAATCTAGGAATGTAAACAGAAACTACATAGGCAAGATTCACCAGCAGGATACAAGACATAGAAGAGAGAATCTCAGGATATGCTAGAAGAATGGGTACATCAGTCAAAGAAAATTTGACACAAAGAAAAAGTCCAAAACTCCTGACACAAAACACCCAGGAAACCTGGGACATTATGAAAAGACCAAACGTAAGAATAATAGGCATAAAGGAAGGAGAAGAAACCTAGCTCTAAGGCCCAGAAAAAGTCTTCAACAAAATTATAAAAGAAAATTTTCCTAACCTAAAGAAAGAAATGCCTATACTGACACAAGAAGTATACAGAACTCCAAATAGATTGTACCAGAAAAGAAAGATCCCTCACCATATAATAATCAAAACACTAAACATACAAAATGAAGAAAGAGCCAGCACTTGGGATGCAGTTCAAGGCCAGCCTGTTCCAGAGTAAGTTCCAGGACAGCCAAGGCTGCACAGAGAGACCCTGTCTTGAAAACAACAACAATAAAAATCCCCCCCCCCCAATGAAGAAAGAATATTAAGAGCTGTAAGGGAAAAAGACCAAGTACATATAAAAGCAGACCTATTGGAACCAAACTTGACTTCTCAATGAAGACTTTAAAAGCCAGAAGGGCATGAACAGATGTGCTATAGACTCTAAGAGACTACAGATGCCAGCCTAGACTACCATACCCAGCAAAACTTTCAGTCATTTTAGATTGAGAAAACAAGATACTCCATGATAAAATCAAATTTAAACACTATCTACAAATCCAGCCCTATGGAAGGTGCTAGAAGGAAAACTCCAACCTAAAGAGGTTAACAACACTCATGAAAACACAGGAAATACATAATCTCACACCAGCAAAATCAAAAGAAGGGAAACACACACACACACACACACACACACACACACACACACACACACACA
>CABHPR010153123.1:32276-82200 GCA_902168415.1 Peromyscus melanophrys
ACACACACACACACACACACACACACACACACACACACACACACACACACTCATACACACCACCACCACCACCACCATCACCCATAACAACAACAAAATAAAAGGAATCAACAATTATTAGTCATTGATATCTCTCAATATCAGTGGTTTCAATTCCCCAATAAAAAGACACAGACTAACAGAATGGATGTGAAATAGTATCTATCCTGCTGCATACAAGAAACACACCTCAACATCAAGGATAGAAATTACCTTAGGGTAAAGGGGTGGGAAACATAAGAAGCAAGTGGGTGTGGCCATTTTAATGTCTAACAAAGTAGACTCAAAACTATTCCAAAGAGATGGGGAAGGGCACTACATCTTCATAAAAGGAAAAATCTACCAAGATGACATTTCAATTCTTAACACATATGCCCCAAACACAAGAGAACCCAAGTCTGTAAAAGAAACACTATAGCTTAAATCATGTATTGACCCTTACACATGATACTGGGAGACTTCAACAATCCACTCTCACCAATGGACAGGACATCCAGACAAAATCTAAACAGAGAAATACTGGAGTTAACAGACTTTATAAACCAAATGGACCTAACAGATATTTTCAGAAAATTTCACCCAAACACAAAATATACCTTCTTCTCAGCACCTCACAGAACTTTGTCCAAAATTGACCACATACTCAAACACAAAGCAAGTTTCAACAGATACAAGAAAATTGAAATAACTCCCTGAATCCTAACAGACCACCACAGATTAAAGCTCGATATCAACAACAACAGAAACAACAGAGAGCTTACAAGCACATGGAAACTGAACAACTCTCTACTGAATGGAAAATGGGTCAAGACAGAAATAAAGAAAAATGTGGACACCAACTGAGCAACAAAACCTTTCACCTACAATCTGTCCTGCCTATAAAATATGCTAGGGCAATGGTGACACAGAACTTGTAGGAGTAGCCAGCCAATGTCTGATTTGACTTAAGGTCCACGCCACAAGAAGGAATCCATTTCCAACACTGCTTAGGTAACCAAGAACCAGAGACTAGGTAGCCCAGAGACCTAGATTAAAACCAAACACTACAGGCCTTTAAAAAAAATCAATAAAATGATTCCTAATGATATTCTGCTATACTCATAGATCAGTGCTTTATCTAGTCATTATCAGAGAGGTTTCTGAGAGCTGAGGGGAGCAACTTGCTGGAACAAATGCAGAGAACCACAAATGGGAACATAGGCAGAGGCCCACAGCCAGACATTATACAGACAGAGAGAGAATCTAAATTGGGGTTCTCCATCAAATCCCTTCCCTCAGAGCTCAGAGAATCCCTCAGAAGAGGTGGACAGATTGTAAGAACCAGAAGGGATGGAGAACACCAGGAGAACAAGGCCTTCTGAATCAACTAAGCAAGGCACATACAAGCTCACAGAGACTGAAGCAGGGTCTACAAGGGCCTGCACCAGGCCCTTTGTGCATATATTATAGTTATTAGCTTAGTATTTTTATGAGATTCCTGACTGTGAGAACAAGTGGATCATGGGACCCTTTTCCTCCTGTTGGGTTGCTATGCCCAACTTCAGTATGATAATTTTTGCTTCATCTTATTATATTATATTTTGTCATGTTTTGTTGTTATCTTTTAGAAGCCTGTTCTTTTCTAATGAGAGACAGAAAGGGAGTGGATCCAGAGGGGAAGGGAGGTGGGGGATATATTGTATGAGAAAAGAATCTATTTTCAAAATAAAAGAAAAAATGAAATTATTTATGTAGAAATAAAATAAATAAATAATTGTGTCAATAAATCTAGAAAACCTAGAAGAAATGGATAAATTCCCAGAAGCATGCAACCTACCAGGACTAGTGATGCATAGATGAAATTCTGGGTATACTTAAACATATTAAGGGTGTTGAATTGATAATCAAAACATTCCTGATCAAACATCAAGACACAGTGGTTTCACGGTAAATTGTATTGAACATTTAAAGAATTACCATCCATCACACAAACTCTTCTGAAAAACTGAAGAGGGAGGGATGTAGCTAGAGTTTTCCTGCCTGGCCCACAATCAGGACAAATCTCTGTCACCCGCCAGTCCCACAGCCGCTCAGACCCAACCAAGTAAACACAGAGACTTATATTGCTTACAAATGGCCGTGGCAGGCTTCTTGCTAACTGTTCTTATATCTTAAATTAATCCATTTCTATAAATCTATACCTTGCCACGTGGCTCATGGCTTACCGGCATCTTCACATGCTGCTTGTCATGGTGGCAGCTGGCAGTGTCTTCCTCACTCAGCTTCCTGTTCTCTTAATTCTCCTCTCTGTTAGTCCTGCCTATACTTCCTGTCTGGCCACTGGCCAATCAGTGTTTTATTTATTGACCAATCAGAGCATTTGACATACAGACCATCCCACAGCAGAGGGATATTTCCAAACTCATTTTACAAGGCTAACATTACCCATATATGAATATGAGATAAGGCTAGTACAAAGAGGAGGAAGAGGAGAAGGAGCAGGACAAGGAGGAGGAGGGAGGAAGATGAAGGAGAATAGGAGGTAGAAAGGGGGAGAAATAGGAGGAGGAGTTGATATACACCAACAGTCCTCAGAAGCATAGACGTCAAAATCTTCAACAAAGTAGCAGCAAACTAAATCCACAGCATTAAAGGATTGTGCACAATGTCCAAATGAGATTTTTCTCTGGATTGCAAGGATGGTAGAAAATAAGAAAATCAATTACTATGATATAGCACATTGATAGAATAATGACACTAATCAAATACAAGCAGCAAAGAAGCAGAAAAAGCATTTGACAAAATCAAAATCCTCTGCAAACTAGGAGTGGAGGGAAACCACCTCTGTAAGTGTTAGCAGTTCTGAAGAGAAAAGTCTCCCTAATACAAGTGTTACAGCTCTGAAGGGAAAGGTATTCTGGCAGCTGGAAGCCAGGGAATACCACACAGTTACACCTCACAACAAACCTCATACCAGAGATTTATTGGGAAAGACATAAGAGGGTGGCTGCCACTGCTTGCGTAAGAAGCAGCAGAGAACTGAATGAGAAATAACCCTATATAGGGTTTCTTGGGAGTGGAATTTTTCAGAGTGGGATTGGTGAGATTTCAAGTCCTGAGCATGGGGTGAGTTCAGGGATTGGTGAGATTTTGAGCTCAGGGATTGGTGAATTTTTGAGCTCGGGGATTGGTGGGTTTTCAAAACGTGGAAGTGAGCTTGGACTTTTTAACCTTACGACTTCAGCATAGTAATATATTATAAGCTTATATATAATGTAGTGAAAAGCTGAAAAAAAATTCCTCTAAGACCAGAGAAAGACAAGAATGCCACTCTCAGAAGTTCTGTTCATTACAGTAACAGAAATCCTAGCCCAAGCTAATAGATAATGAAAATAAATGACATCTAAATCAGAATGAAGAAAATTATCCCCATTTGCTGATGGTGTAGTCATATATTTATACATTTATATATTTACATAGCTACATTTCCACAACCATATATATGCATACACACACACAGACACATACACACATAGACACATCTATATGCATCTATAACTTACTTCTAAAGACTCTAGCAAAATATTGTTAGAATTCAGTAAAATTTTAGGACATAAAACTATAAAACTAATATAAAATCAATGGTGTGTCTATAAACTAGTAGTTGTGGAACAAACTTTTCCTGAGGAGACAGAGCACACACACATACTAACCCCAAGTTGGGATCCCATAACAGAACAGAGTACAGATACCACCAAAGTCTGAACCAATGTTTTATTGGGGTCACTTACAGGAGTGTAGGTGAGGGGTCGCTTACAGGAGCAGAAATGACTCAAAGACAGCTGTGTCACCAAGGCCACCCCAGCATGGTGACAGCTCACAAAAGCTGGGAACCTGGAGCTCACTGTTGGAGTGTCCTTTCCAAGTGACTCTGGTCTAAACCTCTTCCAGGCAGCTGGTCTGGTCTCAGTCTTTGCAGCTTCTCTCTCTATGAGTCTGCATTGCAGCTCAGCCCCCTTCTGCCAGAGAGACTTCAGCTTTTATTGTTTACTCTGGAAGGGAGCGGCCTAGAAAATTTGGTCAATTTCAGGGACTTCCTGAAGCTATGGTGAGTTGTTCACTTTACTGCTCAAGAAACTGCCCTGAAGGACAGAGTGTTTCAATCTCAGAGGAAAGTTAAAAAAACATTAATAGGGCTGGAGAGATGGCTCAGAGGTTAAGAGCACTGACTGTTCTTCCAGAGGTCCTGAGTTCAATTCCCAGCAACCACATGGTGGCTCACAACATGGTGGCTCACAACCATCCATAATGAGATCTGGTGCCCTCTTCTGGCCTGCAGACATACATGTTGTATACATAATAAATAAATAAATCTTTACAAAAAACATTAATAGATCCTCAAAGTGAAAATAGAAAAACGAATCCCATTTAAAACCGCATCACTGCCAGATATGGCAGTGCACACCTTTAATCCCAGCACGTGAGAGGTAGAGGCAGGCAGATCTCCAAGTTAAAGGCCAGCATGGTCTACAGAATTCTAGGACAGCTAGAGCTACACAGAGAAACTCTCTCTGTCTCTCTGTGTCTCTCTCTCACCCTCTCTCGCTCCCTTCCTCCCCTCCCCCCCCCCCCCTCCCCCCCCCTCCCTCCCTTCTTCTCCCCTCTCCCTCCCTCCCTCCCCCCTCTCTCTCCCCCTCCCCCACAAGAGCATAGCACTTAACAGCCAGGACCATTACACAGAGAAAGCCTCTCTCAAAAAACCCAAATAAATAATGAAATAACTAAATAAAACTGCATTACAAGGAATAAAATTCTGTGCTGAAGATGCGCTTAGTCCGTAGAGGCTGAAGGTTGATCCCCAGCACCGTATAAACCACAAGTGGTAGTGCATGCCCAGCATGGACAAATAGAATCAGGAGCACCAAAAGTTCAGTTTTGCTACACAGTGAGTCTGAAGCCAGGGAGGAAGCAAGTAGAACCAAGGATTAAGAAAGGTGGAGCTGGGCAGACAGCTCTGTTGGTACAACAAGAACGTGAGCTTGGTCCCCAGTACCTATGTAAAAAAATTGGGCATGATCGCATATGTTTGTGATCCCAGCACTGTGAAGGTAGAGATGGGAATTTCAGGGGCCAACGAGCTAGCCAGTAAAGTCCACTTGATGGGCCCCTGATCCCTCTCCCAGAAAACAGGATAGATGGCTCCCAAGGAATGACAATGACCTTTACATGCACAAACATATGTGTACATACATGTACACACACATGTGTACACACACACAAGAAAATTGGCAAGTATAGCAGAAAGATATAAAAAAAACCCTCTAGTTTTTTGAGGGAAAATATGTGAGTTGAAAGCAGCTATAATTGTTAGAGATTAATATGACTACAGAGAAGCATCGTGCTGGGCACTGGGTCAGGAAGAAAAGCACCCAGAAAGCAAGAGCCCATTTATGGAAGGCTCCAACTTAGGAAAATGCAAATTAATACAAAAGGAGATGCGATAAACTGATAATGTCACCACCCGCCACAGAGATTCTCTGCTCTAAACCAGTCATCTAGAGAAGCGTTTCTCTAGAGTCAGTCTCAGGCACACAGAAGCTGCTACCATTGTCTTCTAATCTGGCCAGATAGCAGGCCTTGACAGCAGTATCCACACATACTGGTTTTGTAGGAGTAAAGATGCAAGAACAAAGAAGTTGTAAAGTCTTGCACCGATGTTCGAGAAAGCTGCCAAGGGCGGGCAATGTGTTGGATTCCTTGTAAGGAGCCCCTGTGAAACCACTGCATGACACTCAAAAAAAGTAAAGGCTAAATTGTATTGGAGACTCCAGAACGTTGGTGTTGCCAGAACTATAGACCTCAGCAGAGGAAAGCTGCTGGCCACGTGTGCTGTGAGTGATAGAACTGGAGGGTGAGGGTGGCCATGGCCTTTGGAGTCCACATGATTCCAATTATGAGCCTTAGCTGCTGGACATGGAGCCACAGAATTGGGTGTTTGCTCTACTAGGTTTAGGTCTTGCTTTGGTGCCCGCTCCTTCCCTGTTGAAGTGGGACTGTTTAGTCTGTGCCATTATATATTGGAAGTGTCAGATTACAGACCCTCTAGCTGCCTTTCTCTCTTCCACAAATCAAGCTACTCTCCCCTACAGTCTATCCCTTAGGACAAACAATTGATAGGCGTATAGTATGACTGTTAGGGCATTGAGGACTAGCCGGGAAAAGCAAACTCAGCCTCTTCCATGTGCTGCCTTGTGCCTTCCTTCTTTGTGACTTTGTAGGCTAGACCAGACCAGGTTATGTAATCTGGAATACTCCTCCTACTACCAGCAGTTTATGAGTCATAAACCCCTTCTGTAGGGTTTAAAGGAAGGCACTAGCTCCCTTCAAGGCCCCATTATGGCTACCCACGGCCATGATGCTATGTCTCTACTGCTATTCAGGAAACTCAAGGGTCTGTCTCTCTCTTCAGCAATCTGGTCACATGGTAGCCATCTCCTTTAATGTTCTCCCACTTCAAAATCCAATCATAGAGGAACATGATTATGAGGCTCTCCCTCCTATTAAAGCTCATTCTGAAGGGTAATTTGATGGCTGTTCCTTTCCATGAACCTGACCTGAGATTTTGTTTTCTAAGTTCTGACACCAAATATGTAACATGTTTCTTGATTTTATTAGGCCTCTCATTCAAGAGATTGCCTTGAGTCTCAGAAGAGACTTTAGACTTTTGAGCACTCTTGGGTCTCTGCTATGGAGGAATTTTGAAGTTGGAATGAATGTATTTTGTATTTTAAGATTGTTTCTAAGGAATAGGGGCAGGTTATGATTCAACAGTGATGTGCTAGGGCAGTGGTACTCAACCTTCCTAATGCTGAGACCCTTAATACAGTTCCTCATGTTGTGGTGACCCTCTAACTGTAGGCAGAGTTTTCTTGTCTTGACCGCCTGCTCCCAAATAGCTGGCAGCTACTTCCCAAATAACTGACTTGATGACTTAATATTACTTATAAATGATCAGCCAATAGCTCAGGCTTGTTACTACCTAACTCTTACATTTAAATTAACCCATATTTCTTATCTATGCTTTGCCACATGGCTCATTGCTTATTACCTCTTTTTCTACACATCCTACTTCCTCAGCAGCTGGCTGGCATCTCCCTGACTCCACCCTTCTTCTTCCCATCATTCTCCTAGTTTGGTTGTCCTGCCTATAATTCCTGCCTGACTACTGGTCAACCAGTATTTTATTAAACCAATTCAAGTGACAAATCTTTACAGTGTACAAGGGGATTATTTCACAGCACCCAACCATAAAATTATTTCATTGCTATTTCATAACTGTAATTTTGCTTCTGTTATGAATTATAAATATAAATATATGATATATAAGGTATCTGATATGCAATGTCTGTGAAAAGGTTGTTTGACCTCCAAAGGGGCTGCAACCCACAGGTTGAGAACTGCTGTATTAGGGTGTGAAGTTGGTAAATGGACTTCTGGTGGTTAATGTCATGACAGGATTTGTAATTACCAGAGAAAAAATTCTGGGTATGTCTATGAGAGCCTTCCTTCTGGGTTAAAGAGGTTCAGAGACCCACTCTGAATGTGAGCATCACAATTCTATAGGTTGAGACAAGACTGAATAAAAAGTAAGAAGTTGGGAGAGCACCAGCGTTCTTCTTCCCAGCCCACCTCTCCTGAGCATAGCTATGTAACTAGCTGCCTCATGCTGCAGCTGCCTTTCCCCTCTTATCCCCATGACAGACTATACCATCAAGCTGTGAGCCAAAATAATGGTTAGGCTTAGAGTTAGAAGTTAGAGTTTAGGGTCAGAACAATTCCTGAAGGTGTTACAGTCGGGCATTTTGTCACAATAGTAAGAAGGAATCAATAAACTATGTATCTGATAAAGAATTAATTTTAAAATATATAAAGAGCTCCTACAATAGCCCAAATAACCCATACCAAAATAATCAATAATCCAAACCAAGAACCTGTTGATATGACTAAGAAGTCATTAAGAACTTTAGTAAACATAACTCCAAAGAAAATATACAAATGGCCAATAGATATGTGAAATGATGTCTAATGCTACTAATTATCAGAAATATGCAAATCAAAGTCCTATGGAATATTACCTGCAATAAGTGATAACATAAGTGAACTTTGATAACCATGGGCTTAATAAAACAAGCCAGTTATGAAAGATGAATGTTAAATCATTTAACTTATATGAGATGTCTAAATGGTTAAACTTGGGACTGGAGAGATTTGTCAGGAGTTAAGAGCACTTGGTGCTCTTGCATAGGACCTGGATTCAGTTGGCATCAATCACGTTGTGGCTCACAACTGTCTGCAATTACAGTTCCAGGGTCTGGCCTCTGTGGACACATGGTGCACATTCACACATTCAGGCAAACAAATATACATATGAAATAAAAAAGAAATCTTTTAAATTATTCTATTCATAGGAGCACAGAGTAGGATGATAGCTGCCTTGGGTTGAATGGAGGGAGAAATGACAAATAGCTAAATAATGGTTAAAACATTTCAGATACACAAGATGAAGAAATCTGAGAGATATGTGGTACAGCATCATTCCGTGGTCAACAATCTGCATCATACACATATGTGGTCAGGATAAGTCTCATGTTATATACACAGAAAGTTCTGTTACAGGTAGGCTCCATGTTATATCACAATAGCAATAGATTTTTTTAAAGTCATAGTTTATCAGATTTTTCTTACTATATTTGGTCTGGTACCTAACAAATCTATTGAGTTTCTACTTTTAGTTATTAATTATAGTTTTTCATTATTAGGAAATATATATTCAAAACATGACAGGTCAGTGTTGCTAGAATTTGTCCCTTCAGTGTATAAACCTCATATATTCCAATATCAAGAATGTATTCAGATCTGATGCAGGAATGTTTTTTTTCCCCTTTCCTGACCCTGCACATGGTCACTGATTTCCTTATGTGCTTACCAAATGTTTACTGTGTGCATGTCTTCAGACTCTCGTATGGGGGACTTCTTAGATGCCACCTAAAGTAAATTCTCTCAGAGATAATTTATATTTTCTGCTTCTAGGTGGTTTTGGACACTGCCAATTGGGAGTGATCAGGCAGCATTTTGGGCCCTTGGCTTTTGGTTTTTATCCATCTACCTTTCAATGATACAGTTTGAGTCCCTGGGGCAGTACACATTGCCTACTTTTTCATTATTGTGACAAAGTACTTGGTAAGGTGCGACTTAATGGGGGAAGCATTTATTTTGCCCTATAGTGTGCTCAGCCCATCATGATGGGGAGTCAGGGCAGCAGGCATCACACTGCAGTCAGACAGCAGAGACAGACAAATGCTGGTGCTCAGTGTGCCTTCTTCTTTTCAGTCTTTATTTGTTTTATTTGTGCGCATCTTCACATGTGTGTGCAGGTGCATTTGTGCATGTCCTTATGAAGGCCAGAGTGAGACTCAGGTGTCACTCTTTAGGAGCCTTAGGTTTTGAGCTAGGTCCCTCAGTAGCACATGGGGCTTGTGAATTGGGCTAGGCTGTCGTCTGTCTGTCTCTGCCACCTAGACTTGGGATTACAAGCATGCACCACCATGGCTGGCTTTTTATGAAATTCTGATATACATCAACAACAACCACATCATCCCCTGAGCCATCTCTCTGGCCTCAGCCTTCTTTTTATTCAGTCTGGGACCACAGACCCTGGAATAAATGTCCCCCACATTCAGGGTGGATCATCCCTCTTGAATTAAACCTCTCTGGAAACACCCTAAAGACATACACAGAGGTATGTTTCCATGGGATACTAAGTCATTACCCTGACATTGAAGATTAGCCATCATGCCGTGTGAGTAAAGGCGGGTAGTTGACAATTCTCCACATATTCCTTTCTTCCACTCTTCTGTATGTACAGCTGGGGCTAAATCATTGGTTTTCTTCAAAGTCTCCCTCTGCAGGGCAGGCTTTTTATTCTTCCTCTGGTTGTGCCATGGCTCCTACTATGCCTCAGTAGGTAGTTCTTACCCTCCAAATGTACCTATTAAAATTTCCCAGGCCACAAGGCTTGACAGAGACCACTACCAAGATGCCAGTAACAGTTCTGGGTTTTGTTTAATTTCCCCACATTGAAGCTTTCTTGTGTTTGCCTCAGAGGAATTTGTCTCTTTCCTGCCAGAACAACCAGGCATTACAAAAAGTATTTGTGGTATTTTTAAGAAATTCAGTGTTTTTAGCTTTGGTCCTCTGGGAAGGCATTCTCTATTATGTACAATTTCCATTATGATTTGTTGATAATTCTTCTGGTTATAGCTATTCAAAAACCTTTGCAAAATAACTTTACTAAGTAGGGCATAAATAGAACAGAGATTTTCCTAGTGTAGCATCTTTAAATATTCAAGATGCCTCTTCACAAATCACTACAATGTAAATAGAGGTCTCATCATAAAAAAGATGGCATTGTATTATGCTCAAAATTGAAGTAGCAAATCAGTCCTCACCTTAAAAACAAGTTCAAAATCAAAATCAGAAAATGACTCTTAGGAACAGATGAAGGTAAATAAACACTAACAAATGATATAAAACAATTATATGGTACAATTATGAAATCACAAAGGATATTAGAAGGGAGGCGAATGTTTCTTAATATCTCCCCTTTGCTGGGTCTCTTTGTGTAGAAAGGGTACCTCTAGCAATAAATGATGAGGGTTTTTGTTGTTGATATTTGAAGCCATACTTTGAAAATGGTGAGAGATGTTTTAATTGTGATGGTAATTCAGTTAAAAATAATTTCAAATTAAATTAAACAAAACATCAACTATATAGGCCAGATAACAAGACTTACACCACCTAAAATTAAAAAAAAATACTGTGGGGCTAGAGAGGTGGCTTAGCAGTTAAGAGCGAGTACTGTTCTTCCAGAGGATTCAGGTTCCATTTCCAGCACCCATGTGGAAGAGCTCACAGCCACCTACCTGTAACTCCAGTTTCAGGGTATCTGACTCCCTCTTTGGGCTTCCATGGGCACCACATGCAGGTGGCAGATACAGAAACATATAACATACACATACCTTGAATTTTTTTTAAAGAAAAAATTCCTTCTGTGGAGTATTTGTTTGCAACAACCGAGGGGCCTGGATGCATCTATTTGTGATGGAATGCTTAGAATACCTGGCCATAGTTTTAAATGAAAATTCTCAGGTTGGTGTACATGAGGCTTAATATTTAAGTTTCATCTCTGCTTTGACCCTTGTGTATGGGGATGCCCCAGAGTCTTAGGTCACTTAATCACCTCAGCCAGGGACCACACTCTGTTTTTTATATTTTCTATCCCTCTGGGTGTCCATCCAACCTTGTAATTTCAACGACAATCCATGTATTTCTCACTACAAACCCTGCTATGATCTCTGGCTTTCACTTCATATCTGACACTCCCTGTGAATCCTTACGAGCCACACAACATGAATTTTACAAACAGAAGTTGTTTACTTTCTCAGCTCCTTTATCATTTTTCCTCATGTAGTTTTTGTCATTGGGCATGGTGGTGGTAGTTAATTTTCATGATCAACTTGACTGGATTTAGAGTTACCATGGAAACATACCTCTGGGTGTGTCTATGAGGCTGTGTCCAGGAAAAAATGTAACCGAGGAATAAAGACTCATCTTGAATATGGGCAGTATCATCCGAGGGGCTGGCCCTCCTTAACTGAATAAAAAGGGGAAAGAGAGCTGAGCACCAGCGTTCATATATTTCTGATTCCTGACTGCAGACGTTCATGTGACAGCTCCTTTACCCTCCAGTCCACATGACTGTCCAGCCACAATGGACTATATCCCATTTGGTCTCAGGCATTTGGTCACGGCAATGAGACAAGGAACTCTCCTGCTGGCTATGCCCCGTGAGACCCCAGCCGCCCTTTACCACGGCCTGAGTCTGAAAGCCAGGAAGGGTACGTGGTCCCCAGAAGCGAGCCAGTAAATACTCACTGATGCAACAAGGAGCTTAGCATAGTTTTCTCTTGAAATCATTTCAGAAAAACCTGTCCTCCCCTCCACTGTTTCTCAAACCATTTCTTTCCCTCTGGCTTCTGCCACCCTGGTCTGCTTTGCCATGTCCTAAATGCAGCATGGTCTTTGATGATGCGGCCATTCTCCTCCAACCCGATAGATTCTTGTTACCCGGGGCAAATTGGCCTGATCTGCTTCTTTCATACATTCATTATTTTGTACATGAATCTATTGCAAGGTTTTATTTCAATATCTGTATAACACAGATAATTCAGGCATTGTTGGGTTTGATGGTGAAATGTTCCCACAGGCTCATGTACAGGGTCATGGTGACTCTGTGTGGGGAAGTGGTGGGGGCTCTTAGGGGGTGTGTCCATGTAATGTATGCAGATAGATAGGCAATCCCACCACCACAGCTGAGAGCTGCCCACGCAGCCATGTTTTCCTTACCACAACAGACTGTAGCTCATCAAACCACAATACAAACAAACTTCCTTGTATAGCTTTTGTCGGATATGCTGGCCCAGCAAGGCGAAAAGGATCGAATTCAATCCCCCAGAGCAAAAACAATGTTTTTACTTTAAGCTTCCAGAATTCAGCACAATTCCAGATATAAAGTAGATGTTCAGTTATGGTTTGGTTCTTGAATGGGTAAAGACCTTACAGGGATTATATCTTTAAAAAAACAACTAGTATTAAACATTTTTAAATTAGCTTGAGAAATATCTAGCAAATGCATGCCTAGCATATATTAAAATGGAAAATTTTAAGCATATTTCTACACAATGGATATATCAAATACCATATACCTGTATATTATATATTCATAATGCATATAAGCTATCAGTCAGTTACAAGCATCTTTGTAATGTGAATATCTCAGTAATTAACTTCCTTTGAAATCTAATTTGTTTACTATGTTTATAATATGAATTATCAATAAATATAAAATGCAAAAAATATGTATTCCTAACAGATACATCTAACCAAAATTTCTATATAAGAAGAGAATCCTAATTTACTTCTAGCTCCCTATAATTCACTTTGCTAATATAATTTTACATTTTGGAAACATGAAAAACAAAACAACCTGAACTCAGGTGAAGTTTCTGTTGTCTTCTCATTAAAAAAGGGTAAGAAAACCACACAGGTGAACTTCTGGCCAAACTGAAGACTGGAAATTATTAACTCAGGAAACCTGATAGTTAACCTGGCGGATCAGCATCATTAAGAAGAAGGCTGCTGCTTTCCCCATCCTTCTACATTCCCAGACACTTCCTCAGCCCACACCTGGCAATGAGCTAAGACTGGCCTTATGCAGTTACAGAAAGGAGCGTCTGGTAGGCAGACAGACAGGCGGAGGCACAATCATCTGCTCCCAAGTCACCAAGTTAGATAAAAGTGTTTTTAAAAACATAGAAGGATATGATTTCTTCACTTAGAAGAATTATTATAAATATGTCCCCAAACAAAGTGACAATCTCTTTTCTGTCCTTTCATCTATATTAATTTTGGTTATTTTTCAGGTGTCCACCTTGTGGTTGCATAAATGAATCTAATAAAATAAAAGTATTTTGAAGGTAAAGTGGCTCATTAGAATTGAAAACTTCAGGTTGAATTAATATCTATTAATTCATATTAATATATAACTTAATGCAGAATTAGAACAGTACAAGGAATCAAGATGGAAATGTAGATTGGGTAGTAAAATATTTTATTAGAACTGGGAAAGAAATCTGTGTTTTTATACAAT
The DNA here is from genome assembly GCA_902168415.1 of Peromyscus melanophrys. Taxonomy (NCBI): domain Eukaryota; kingdom Metazoa; phylum Chordata; class Mammalia; order Rodentia; family Cricetidae; genus Peromyscus; species Peromyscus melanophrys. The sequence continues at coordinate 46,063 of CABHPR010153123.1, forward strand.
CTCTTAAAGGTCTTAAAGAGGAAAAAAATCACCGGACCACTAACCCATGTTTTGGGGTTAGTCAATAATACAAACTGTAAGTTAAAAAAGGTAATTTATTTTATGTGTATGGGTGTTTTGGCTGCATGTGTATATATGAACCATTTGTATGCCTGGTGCTTGAGGAGGCCAGAAAAAGGTGTCAGATCCCTTGGAACTGGAGCTACAGATGGTTTGCGCCCTATTGGGAACTGAACCCAGATCCTCTGGAGGAACAGACCATACTTTTAACTGTTGAGTCATCTTTCCAGCTCTGAATACTACAGATTTTAGAAAAGAGTGTCTTTTAAAGTTTTTAGTTTGTTGCTTTTGTTCAAAACTCTAATTAGAACAGAAACAGAAAGTCATATTTCCTTTTTAGTTTTTTGAAGAGAGAAACATATTTATTTAGTCCCCTGGGAGTAACCAAGAGCAAAGCTTTGTTTATAAACACAATAGGAAATATTGGCTGTAATTTTTTAGCACAAATAGGGCAAGGATCAGCACATGCATGGCTTGATCAATGCCCACTCTTCTAGACTTGAGATAAGCAAGTAAAAACAGAGAGCTAGTAGGTCACACAGCACAAGAGACAGTGTATATCCAAGATCAACTGGGAAAGGGAAGATTTGCAAGGCAACCTGGAGGCATCTAGGGGCTTTTGTCTTTCTCACTTAGGTTGTATGGGCAGATGGAAGCACTGACTTAGAAGACAAAAAGAACTAACTCTAAAGCACTCAGGAGGCAGAGGCAGGCAGATCTCTGTGAGTTCGAAGCTAGCCTGGTCTCCAAAGTGAGTTCCAGGAAAGGCGCAAAGCTGCACAGAGAAACCCTGTCTCAAAAAAACAAAAACAAAAACAAAAAAAACAAAAAAAACAAAAACAAAAACAAAAAACAAAAAAACAAAAACAAACAAAAAAAACAAAAAAAACCCCAAAAAACAAAACAAAACAAAAAACTAAAAACCAAAACAAAACAAAAAACCCAAAAAACTAATTCTAGTCTTTTCTGTATTATTTCTAAAGGGAGAGATTAATTCTTTCATTGTGAAGGTATTATACCTGTGAGTTATTGATCTCTATACACTACGTAGACTAGTCTACATTAAACAAAGACAATCCCAGATTAACTTTAAGACATGATTTCAAACTCCTTCAGTGAATGCTAACAAAATCAAGGAGGCAAATAAAAAAAAATATATATATATATCAGTACAAACCCACTCTTGCTTTTCACAGATCTTAGAAGCATATGTATGGTTGGTTGAGGAAAATAAAGAGAACTCCAGATGTAAGAGTTATTTTAAATATTCACAGTCATATCTCTTGCTATATTTAGTTAGAGAAAAGTTGGCTTGAAGTAACTGGAAAGAAGCATTCAAAAGGTTGAATTTTCTTTTGTAAAATAACCGTGCAGAGGAAGTCATGCACATTTTAATAGGATGAAGAGAAGTTTATTGGCCTGCACAGATGCTCGATGGAAGAATCTGAACTCACTGGCATTGGTGATGAGCCAAAACTATGAATGAGTGGGTTGGAACATGAGTTGCCATTGCTTTGTTGAATTAAAAACAGTCCTCTTGATATCAGCTCTTCTCAAATATTGGGTGAAATTGATCCCAAAGGCAACCAGAGAAAGAAATGGACATACTGAGTATAAATGCAGTACAAATGTGTCACTTCTAGACAATACTAGACAAAGTACAGGTCGTACCAGTGGACAATTGCTTCCTATTGTTATTAACATGTTATCAGAAAACACAGTACAACCAGTACATTCATCCGAGGGTCTGCCTCCCTGAAGCAAGGACTGCGGTCCCCACTAGTCCACTGTGCCAGGGTCTAACATCATCACAACCAGTAGTAGAATTCAGAATGAATTCATACCCTGCTAGAGAAAATGAAAAAAATTTTGTGCTATGGTTACTAATATTTTTGACTGTTAGAAGTGGGCAACATTAGGCTCCAGGCTTCCACAGGCAATTAAAATCAGTAGGTCCTCTGGTAAACAAGGGCATGTGAGGTTACCTCTTGGTCATAAATAACAGTACAGGGCATGTGACCCGGGGATTATAATGGAGTTTTTCTGGCATAGGTACATGTATAATACTGTGAGAGTGTAAGCCTTTACCTTCTTCTGCATTTGGAGATAAACAGAGACTTCATTGTATTGACTTCGATTACTTATGTGGGGCACGGACTCTTGGAAACACCAGACACACATTAACCAAGTCATTAATCCACACCAATCCTCTTCCCAGAAACCACATATTATTATTCTTTAATGGATGACAAAACTCAGTCAGGAAGGATAATTGCCTTGCTCAAGGCCACAGAGGGAGGCTTGTGTCAGGACAGAATTAGAGTTGAGTGATTTGGGGCCTACAGGCTTGTATTTGGCCCATTAGGTCATGTGTAATGGGAAAAGAATTTTTTGACTTGTATGGAGAGAGAGAGAGAGAGAGAGAGAGAGAGAGAGAGAGAGAGAGAGAGAGAGAGAGAGAGAGAGATTGTGTGTTCCTCTGTGAGCATGAATGTAGGCATTAGGATAGTTAGTGGTGTCCATGTATGTAACAGCATTTTCCATGTTAGGATAGCATTCACAGATTGTGACACAATTAGTCACTCTGGAACTTGTTTGCTTCCTTTTCCATTTCTTGGTTTTGTCTAAGAAAGATACATGCTAGATAAGAAATAAAAATGGCTCAACCCAGAGGCCCATCTCCTTTCTTGTCTAGTTTTCTGTCTCCCAGGCTGCCCCTGAGTGCAGTTCTCCATCCTTAGCCTCTGGCATAGATGCCTTATGGGAGTGCACCTCCATATCTGCCTCAGAAGAGCTTGTGTTGAGTTGTAGAATGTCACTAGAGGTTTTTCTTTTCCAGGGACCAGACTGAACAGTTACTAAGTTTGGCTAGCTTTATTCATTTCTTCAATGAGCAGATGCTTGCTCTGTAGAGAAAGGTGCTTTAGAGTAGAGGTCAACTGTAAAGGATCAGGAGATAAAACTTATGGAATTAGTTCCTAACTGCATTTTAAGTACATATCCTTATGTCTACAAATAATAAAGCTCTCACCTTCCATCAAAGAAGTTTCTCTTTACAGTAGACAAAGACCATTACCAAACGCCACACAGATCACAATACAGAGAACAACTGGTTGTGACCAGGCCCCATAATATATCCACAACACAACCCTCACACCTAAGGCTCAGGGAACAGTTCAGATGAGGGAGGTAGAAACATTGTAAGAGCCAGAGGTCTAGGAAGTCTGCTGGGAAATTGTGTCATTTCATGCTAGAAATGACAGGGGAGGTACACTCATAAGACATCAACAATACAGCTACCTAAACAAGACCTGAACAAAGACAGCACCAATGGACATGCTATTGGACAAAGGAGAACTCTTATGGGGTCCCACCCCTAAAGAAAGAACCATAGACAGCTAATGACTGATGAGAGAGGAAGAATTCGTCGTCCACAGGGATGATCCCCCTAATTGGTTATCCAATACCAAGTGGATTGCCCTGAAATCCTATACAGACAAGCAACAGTAGATGAACTCAGCATGTTGTAAATGTACATTTTGGCATATATAGATATAGATGTAACAACAACAGCTAAAGAAAAGGAGGCTATGAATTTGAGGGGGAATGAGAGAGGATACATGTGAAGAGTTGGAGGGAGGAGAGGGAGAAGAAAATAATGTAATTACATTTTAATTTTTTTTTAAAAAAAACATGGAATTATAATTTTGGCTCTATGACTTCCTGGTTAATAGTTTTGGGAAACTATCTCAAACTTTCTGTTTCAATTCCCCAGCCTGCAAAGTAAGTGCAGTAATAGACTCCTGAGGCTGCTTACAATTGTGCCAGCCACACTGTAGAACTCAAGAGGTTAGATGTCACCATGACCATCTTTTTCATCACAGCAAATGCACGAGAGGAGGGAAGCTATTTCTTCAAACCAGCCTGGTTGGTATCCAGGTCTATTTTTAAGAACGATTTTCTTTATTTTGAATAGCTGAGGGACAAACAAATGTAAAAGTCAACAGCCGGGCCTAATGAGATGGCTCTGTGGCTAAAGTGCTTGCTGCAGGAATCTGGTGACAATGAGTTTGCTCCTTGGAACCCATGTAAAGGTTAATGGGAGAACTGACTCCACAATGTTGTCCTCTGACCTCCACACATGTGCCATGGCATATATGCTCTCCCATAGTATGCTGCCTAAATATACATTAATAAATGATAATTATAATAAAATAATAAATCAAGGCTGAAGTGCAGCTCAGTGATAGAGTACTTAGCATTATCTGGCTCTGGGCTCAATTTGAGAACCATATGAATAAATATGAATCAATTAATTAATGAAACCTGAATGGTGCTATCTAGGGGAATATATCTGAGCAGAAGAAGGGAACACAGCTCAGGAAGAGCCTCCACAGTCTCAGACACTGACTCACATCCTGAACTGGAAAAACCTAGCCTGTATCAGGGCACACCAACACTCATCTTCCATTTGGTGGCTTTCATCATGGCAGAAGTTCTTCTCTGGGAGAATCTTATGAATGCTATGGTCCTAAGGATCACTGGTGGCCTGGCTCTTTTTTTTTTTTTTTTCCAGGGATCAACTTGGATCACTGATTAGGAATGAAAAGCATAGCAGCATCCCAGTGATGAGGTTAATCATTTCATAGTACCCTCAAAGTAGACTAGGCAATGATAACTATGTTAAGTGAATACCTCACAGGCACACTGCTTGTACACATAAAGTAACCATGTATTGTGGTCTAAAAATTAGAGTGACAAAAACTCTTGAGGAATTCACAGCATAATTATGTAGTAGAGGAGTTGGAAAACAAAATCAAGAAGATCCAAAAGATAAAATATGAATTAAAAATGTAAGTAAAGATATCACAGAACAGCAACTGACTCCTAGAGGTTCACAGAGAGAAAAAGAGCAAAGAAAACAGAAAATCATCTAAGATTTTCAGGCTAATCTGGGCTGAAGGCACTCTTGAACTTGAAAGACCCCATTAAAGATCCAGTCAAAGAGGACAAAAAAAAAAAAAAAAACCCGAAACCTGATGCCTTCAAATACTTCAGCGAAGTTCTGAAACATCAAGGATAAAGAGGAGATCCCAAAAGCTTTGAAGGAAAGAGTGAAAACATTACCTACAAAGAAAACTATGAATATGTGAGTGATGCAGGGCTATTGATTCAATCTAGAAATCCAAACCCACTCAAAATATCACGGGGACATTAAAAAGAATAAAGATATTTGGGACATGCAAACACACAGAACATTTTCTTCCCATTTGGCTTTTTCTCTTGTTTCTGGGGATTGTGATTCAGCAAAATGGAGCAAAGAGATACCTGTTCAATGTTCTAGAAACTGGGCAGGAAAAAGCAGGCAAAATGGCTGAAGGAAACTGAGAAACACATTGGGGACAGAAAGGTGTTTCCTTCCTTGGAGAAACTGGAAATGCCCCACAGAGAAGAAGACTAAGATTTTAAAACCACCAGAGGCAATGACAATATCAGGTGTCTTGCATTTGCCATGAAAATATTTATGAGGTCATCTTAGTTATGTACTTTACTCATTTCCAATGTTTAGAACTGGTTGACAGGTTAAACTATGGAAGACCTAGTTATGATAACAGCACATGACATCCACATTTTAATGTGAAATAAAAGCACAGGTTATAACATTAAACTAGAGGGGAGGGGACCTTGGAAGCAGATGAAGGTGAGGTCCTGCTGTAATCTGTGAAACACACTAAACGAGATACAGACTTTAAACAAAATAAAGAATGCACTTGGGTAGCGAGAAAGCAGGCATGTGACAAAGACCAAGGCACACTCATGGCACAATTAACTTTCAAAAGTGTAAAACCAAGTTCTCCGTGAGGACAACAAGGCCATAGCTCAACTCAAACTCAATCCCAGTGGTATGTCTGACATCACTGGGGTTGCTGTTCACTTCTTTGTGACAGGGTCTTCCTAGCCTGCTTTAAAATTTCGACAATCTTTCTGCCTCCCAAGTGCTGGAATTATAGGCATGCACCACTATGTGTGGCCTGGGCTTTTTTCTTTTCCCATAGTGCTAGAGATTTTTATCCAGGGCCTCACATCCCAGGCCAATGCTTTATCACTGAGCTGTGCTTCCAGCCCCAGGATTTCTTTTCCTGCTCTACACCTATCTATCTATCTGTCTGTCTATCTATCTAGCTATCTATCCATCCTCACATCCATCAATCTATGGTGTGTGTGTGTGTTGTGTATCACGGAAGAAGTATGGAGCTCAGAGGAAAATTAGTGTGAGGTAGTTTTTTCTTTCTACTGTGTGGGTCCCTGGCAGGGGTAGAGGCAGAACTGAAGACACCAGGCTTGGTGGAACCACCCTTCCCATCAGCCATCTCCCTGGCCTGGGATCTCTTCTACTTTTATTATTTATTTATTTATTTATTTATTTATTTATTTATTTATTTATTTATTTATCTATCTATTTATCTATTTATTTATTTACATCTCTCCTACAGTACCCCCCTCCACCTCCCCTTTGCCTTGGATTTCTTAATCACTTCAATGGAAACACAACATAGTTCTGCTATAATACAGACTTTCTTTACCTCTCCAACAACTAGAAGTTCCTATGGATACTATATGATATGAAGGTGTGCTGGCTAATTTTATGTCAACATGACACAAGGTATAGTCATTGGAGAAGAGGGAATCTCAATTGAGAAAATGCTTCCATAAGATTGGGCTGTAGGCAAGCCTGTAGGACAATTTCTTAATTAGTGACTGATAGGGGAGGGCCCACCCTTTGTGGGTGGGGTTGCACTAGTGGTCCTGGGTTCTATAGGAAAGCAGGCTGAGCAAGCCATGGGCAAGCAGTAAGCAGCACCCCTTCATGACATCTGCATCAGCTCCTGCCTCCAGGTTCTTGCCTTGGCTTCCTTCAGTGATGGACTATCACATAGAAGTGTAAACCAAATAAACCCTTTCCTCCCCAACTTGCTTTTGGTCATGGTGTTTCATTGCAATAATGAATAACATTAACTAGGATAAAGGGATTGATTTGAAAGAATTCTGATTAAAGGTAAAGAAAAATGTACATTCTACAGTGTCTTTCTGTCTTGCTGTCAACTTCAAAATTCTCTCTTTGTTTTTGTTTTTTTTGTTTTTTTTTTTTTTTGAGACAGGGTTTCTCTGTGTAACAGTCCTGGCTGTGCTGGAACTCACTTTGTAGACCAGGCTGGCCTCAAACTCAGAGATCCACCTGCCTCTGCCTCCTGAGTGCTGGGATTAAAGGTGTGTGCCACTATGCATGGCTAACTTCAAAATTCTTAAGTGTCAGCTTTCCTTTCCCTCCCAGAGTGGTACAAAAGAAATATGACTTTATTAATTTATACTTCTCCTCTAGTTTATTTATTTTGCAAAAATGTCATTATCTACATTGATCTTCTACTGTGATAAAAATTCTTGGTTTTAATGGCTTTTGTAAAAGCCCCCCTCAAACAACCGCTATCAAACATTGTTTTCACCCATAAAGTCTGTTCAGGTACACTCTCAATTTGGCCAGCAGAGGCTCAGCATGATCATCGATTGGAGCAAGCACCTGGCTTAGACTCTGTGTGAGGGTCTCCCTGCCTGTGTGGAATGGACACAGCTGTCTACACTATGAATGTGTGAACATTCCAGAGGTGGGGGAGGCTGACATCCTTTTTCACTGAATACTTATGGATATCATCACAGCAAAGTTTTCTTTTTAGGACAGCCATAATTCAGTCTCTTCAACAACTTCTATCAATACTTCTAAAGTTTTTCTGTGTTCATTTGATGGACGACTTTTCACAAAGTCTTTTTGTTCCAGTTTTTATATACAAATGGACAAAACAACAGCAAACGTAAGGAAAAACAAATTTATTCCCAGAATGATATTTGCATCTTTGAAATAGCGTACAGCGCAAGAATGTATTATTGTATATTCTTTCCAATAGTTTTTAAACAAGAGAGGCCAGGATTGAAATTATAAAATGAATTTGTTCTTTTATATAAAATATAAACTTCTTCTTCCAGGATGAAGTTATTATATTGTTAGACAAGAGCTCAAAACATATTAAAATAAGCACTATAAAATACTTCTTAGAAATTTAATGTACAATTCTTGGTAAAGTGGGAGAAATTGGTATTAGATTTTTAAAATACAATTTAATTGCCCTCTGTGATTATCAACACTAAAATAAAAGTTCTCAGTAGTTCAATGTTTTTCAATTCCAGGTCAAATATTCAACAGTCATCTTGCTGAGGGACACATTCTAACAGACACTGGAGAGGGCTCATCCAGGTAACAAGATTAGCAGGAAGTTTTGCCTCACTTGGCAAAGAAATTCATTGTTAGATTAGCATTTCTGAGAAGCATCGTTTTAAACAGAGACTACCAATAATTAAACATGCAAAATTTCCTCTGCTCTTTAATGACATGGCTTTAGAAGACCTTTTCTATTTCTTTCCATGTAGATAAACCAACAGTAAGAAATTTTAAGCAGATATGATCAGATTATCCAAGTGTACAGAATGCAAAAATAAGCTCTCATCTGAAAGAGAAACGACAACCCCCCCTCCCCCCGCAGCTTTTCTCACATCATTCTTTAATTAATTAAAGCAGTGCCACTTCCACCGTTCTAATGATTGGTTATTTTACAGTGTACTAGGAAAGGGTGCATGCTCACGAACACAGCTAAACACCGGAGCTGCGTCCATGCCGTATCTCTATCAGTTACCTGTCAGGGTCAGTAAGCAGGAAGTTTCTAGGCACACTAGAGGACAGCCGCTGACTGCAGCCTTACCTTTGGGAGCCGCTGCCTTCCTCTGAGCTGGGTTTGCCGCCGCCTGCACCTGCTGCTGTTTCCCCAAGTTTCCTTCGCTTCCCCTTCTCTCCGGCTTCTCACCTAGGCTGCTTTTCTTCGGCTTGCTGCTTAAGTCATCCTTCTTAGAGGACGGCAGCTTAGAAGCTGCAGTAGTAAGGAAGGATTTAGCTGAGCGGGAGGATTTGGACATTTTAAACGGCAGGAAACGCCCCCCCTCCCGAACAAAAACAAAACAAAACAAAAAAGACCCGCTCTAGAATGGTACCTGCTGGGGCAGCAAATTCTAAAAAAATGATCCTGTGAGTTTCACTTCTCAACAGCCAGCGACAGTGTGGAGTTCAGCTGGATAGAAAGTGCTAGGCTGGGCTGCGTGGACTCTTGTTTTTTGTTTGCTTGTTTTTTTTGTTTTTTTAAATAAAAGCATCCTGCTGCCACACTGCCCATACACTGGACCTGTGGAATGGAAACGTGCTTCAAAGACGAAGGAGGCAGATGCGGTGGTAAATGCGCTAACTCCAGGGAGCTGCAGATTCTGGAACAGGGAATGTGAAATACGCATACAGACACGCTCACCCAGAGAAGTCCCCAGCACGTTCAGACTAGACACTGGACAGCTAGAAATGGAAAATGAATATAAATACAGCCCCACCCACTCAGGTACAGTTTGTGAAAATGAGCCAGATGGGAGGCTTACAGGACTAGGGAGCTCATGCCATGTTGAGTTTCCAGGCATTCCTTCAAGCAAGTATTTCCTTGCCCTAGCACATTCCTAGATTATAGTCCAAGGGTGAACCGTGCAATGCATGCCCACCTACAGAAACACTTCTGTTGTTTACAGAACACGAAGAGCACCATGGAAAAGAGAAAGCCAGAGACTACATTTTTCATACCTCTTGGGGCTGCTATGCGGCACCCAGGAATTGATGAGAGGAGAGCTGCATGCCTGGATAAGGGAGTGTGGGGTATATGTGCATGCATGTGCTCTCTCTCTCTCTCTCTCTCTCTCTCTCTCTCTCTCTCTCTCTCTCTCTCTCTCTCTCTCTCTCTTGTGCGTGCGCGCGCGCGCACACACATCTGTGTGAGTATGAAAATCTGGGACTATGTTATTTTCCCTTGTAAAGAGTTTCTTCTAGTGAGTAGCTGTAATTACTCAGCCTTCTGAAAGGCTGAAAGTAACATGTAAAAATCACGTGTATTCACAGGTCAGGTTTCCCTAGGCTGAAAACAGTCCTTTTGCCAACTAAACACACAGAGCCCACTAGAAGCACGGAGCCCCTTCCCCACTAAGGGTAACCCTTTTCCCTCCTCATTTCCCATGTCAGTGATTTTTACTACTTGGGGTTAAGCTGTTTCCAACCTCAATTATTCTGTGTTCCCTCAGGGAGAAACTATACAAACACTCTAAGAACTATAAAGAGTTCTAGAAATCTGTGACCGTATAATGGCCCTTCGCTTGCAAATGCCCTGATAAATGCATAACTACTTAGCACTGCATCAGGTGAGAATTAGAGACCAGGAAGAGTATACATTTGGGATCAACTGGAATACTTAGCTCGGAATTTTACTTGTGCACCTGCCCCAGAGAAACAACCATTTCCAGCATTTAATTGATAAAGCCGGGACAGTTTTGATCTACCAGGGAGGCAATACAGATTGCCTCAGATAACAAACCTGCCCTTCATCTGATAATGGTAGTAATCAATACACACACACACACACACACACACACACACACACACACACACACCACCCCTACCTCCTCCACCCCATCTGTCCAAAAAATTCCCGACTTTAACACTACTTAGCAGACCTAGCCCAGTCCTACCAGAGTCACAAGCTTAAATCCTGACTCAGAACTGAAGGTCCACAGTGGGATCCCATTCATGATTTCAGACCAATAAAACTCAGAGAAGCTAGGAGTAGCCCTTAATGAGAAAAGCAACCTGTGAAGACGACGAGCCAGTGCCTTCCCAAATTCCACTGCATCATCAAATTAGAAAGCATAAAACTTAAGTGACCCCCCTTCCCTCTTAAAACTCCTGTGGGAATCAGCCAGGCCATGCTTCACTGCAGCTGCAAGGAGGTGTCTCCATCTTTTCCAAAGCCACGTCTCCTCAAGCTGCCTCAGGCTCTTTCCTTTCTAGGATCTTCCTAGCAGTCTCTTTCAGGAATAAATTTGACAAAGAAGCTCACTTTGGCTACTTTGTCGGCTGCTGAGCACAGGGGATCAGAGCCTAGCAGGCTGTAGCTCACCAGCTGAGTGAACTAACACACTGAAGGCTCACCATCCAGGTTTTCATCTCAAAAGAGATGAGCACCAGCAGTACAGCTTGGTCCCAAGTGGGTACAGACCCCATGACTGCTGAGCCTGTGGGACCTGGCAATGCACTGGAGCCTGGCGAGCCAGTGAGGGATCCATGCCAGGAAAGAAGTGTAACTGTATCCTGATGCCATCTAAAACAGGTGGTTTTCCTCCCCAGTGGGTGAGGCATTTAGCAGGGATCACATTTATATGGACGTAGCATGCCTGTCTCTGCCAACAGGGCCTGGGATAACCAGACCAGCTTATAAAAGACAGAAAAAAATCATCAACAATGATTATGAAACAGGCCACTGGAAGAGGTGGGGACTATACTAGTGTCCTCCAGAGAAACAACCAATGAGAGACTTTTGCGTTATATATATATGTGTGTGTGTGTATGTATATATGTGTATATATATTAGATACATATATAACTATACATATACATGTGCATACATATGTATATACAGACTATGTCTGTGTCTATGAATGCACATATAAAAATACATGTCACTTACTGGGAGATACGAATATATACACACACATGTACATAAAATATTATGTTCATCCAATAATTAGGTATCTAGTAGGATATGCATAATATATTTATTAATATATATTATAGATCCATATATTCAACAATATAATATACATTCATGTAGGCTAAATAATACATATATGTACATTTATATAAAATACATATAATATATAAAATTTGTGCTGAATGTTGGGATACCTGGGGTCATTGCTGCTGGTACAACTGTCTCTAGGCCCTGAGAGGTTACAGAATTATCAGGAAACTTCTAAAGTGGAACACTTCTGAGCTTTACCTTAGATCAGTGGATTAAAATTTCAGGCAAGGCCCAAGCTAGGTTTCCAGACCCTCACAAAAGCAATTTGCAGGCATGTCTCTTACTCAGGGGGCCCTGGGAGATGCTCCAGCCTGCATCCCTATGTGAAGGTTCTCAAAGGACCATTCCTGACCACTGCTGTTGCTGCACTTCGCTTTCTCTGTTTGTCTCTTCTGTTTTGTAGACACTATCTGCCCTTCACAAGCTGTGTGGTGAATCTGTCTGAGAACATCAAACACACGTCACTCATCAACTTGTCCATTTGTTTCTGGGCCATGCTTGGTTTGAGCTGTAATACTTGAGGTAAACACATTCCCCCATCACTCAAAAAATAGACTTGCCTGTCTGCACTAACATTTGTGCATCTCTTAGAAGGAAGCTGGCTTATGCAGACGGTACAGGCCTGGAAGCACCACGTGGTTCATTCATTTTCTTCTCCACTCACTGGAAGTTTCCTGAGACACTGTCACTCAATGCATATCAAACTCTTAGGCCACCATACAGCTGGAGTCCATGTAGTGTGGAATATTTTTGTTTTAGACAAAGAAAAGAGAGCTGACCTAGAAGCATTTGCTTGGTCAGCTAGCACCAAATGTGCCTGAAACCATCATACAAAAGGAAGACAAAATATGAGAGGTTTGACTCACTTAAGGAAAAAAAAACCTTAATTCTTAAAAATACTTAAATTGGTTGTCAAAATATACGCTATTAGGATTAATTGTGTGAAGTTAAAATAAAGAATAATTAATAATTGAGACCAGAGACATAGAAGTTTGTTTCTGAGCTTCCTAGCACTCAAGCAAAAAGGGCAAGTTGGGGGGGGGGGGGTTGTAGAGTCTATGCTATTTTATTATTAGTTTGAATCTAAAGATAAAAAAGCTGCCACTGGATCAAAAAAAAAAATCTTGAATTGGGAGACCCAGGAGGAAGAACAGCTTTCTAGAACAAACACTGTCACATTCCAGGAATCACTGCACTCCTGTGAACTTTTTCTGGAAACACTGCTTTAATCTACATGGACAATTTCTCTCCTAAGTCCAACAGGTAACCTGCCATCTGCTCCTGGTCCTAACAACTCCCAGTCAACCAGGCACAGCTGCACCTTCCTCTCAACTCCAGGGCTTTACTTTTACCTGTAGTGATAGTTAGTATCTCCCCACAATGGTCCAATCCCAGCTCAGGCTTTCCTTTAAGACAACATGAAGTCTGCCTGTGCTGGGGACAACCTCTGTCCTCCAGGGCTCTCTGATCTCCAAATGTCACTGTTCCTACCTCTGCTTACCAGTGGCCTGGTCAGCAAGGTAGGCAAAGGTTTCTCCTCTTTTGAAATATCGTTTACCCAAACTCATCACTGCTACTTTTGCCGGCATGAGGACATTGTCCCAAGCTACTTTTATCATTGTTGTTATTGAGTTTTAGTTTATTTTGAGACAGGGTCTTATTAATATAGCAAGCTGACATGAACTTCCAAACTTCCTGCCTCCTCTCCTGAGTTCAAACATTACAGGCTCGTGCCACCATATCCAGCTACAATCGAATGGCTCATTGCCTTGCCTTCCCTCCCTCCTCCTCAGACCAAGCTGCACCTTGAACTTTTCATAACTAGATGTCCCAGCCTCATATATTACGTTGGGAATTTCATTGTTTTCCTATGATTTCTAGTGAAAAGAGAGAACATGGTATTCAAAACTGTAGCTTGAGCAAATCCAGTTACTGCTCCCCTTAACTCTCTTCCTGGCCTCTGACCTCTGACCTCTGTGACAGCTCCTGGATTTGGTCTGTGGAACATCATGCCTGACGGGTTCTGGCATTTGGCTCTCAGTGGCTCCTGTGTGTTTGGGTTCCCTCAGGCCTTGCTCAGAGCTGCTCTGTGCTTGTCTAATCGAGTCTGTTTTCCAAATCCTGAAGGCTCAAGTTGCCTTGTTTGGTTGGTTGGTTTGGTTGGTTCCATGTTTACTGGTCTGTTTACCTAGATAACTTACATTCCTCTGATCAACTTCAAGTCAACTTTCTCTTATTTGAAGCATGGAAGCTAAGATAATTTATAAACAAATACTCCTTATTTCTTCAAGGAAACAGTCATATGACGAGGGTTCTCGAATGAGGCTTTTCCCCAAGGGCTTGTGACTGAATTGGCTGAGAGCCGCCTTTCCAGGGCATTGCCATGTGCCTCTAAAGCTGAGACCACTAGTATTTTCTAAGTCGTGTGTGCTGCTGCATGTCTATGGAGTGGACTTTCCAGAATTCTACCTTCTTCCCAATCTCAAAAATGTCCTCTGGGTGAGAAATGACAGGTAACAACTCATGACTACTCTTGGATGTGAAGATTTCCTTGTGGAAATTCATTAAGGTGCCTCCCAGGGTACAAATGCCACCAGTCACAGTAGGTGTGGACAGTGGTGATCACTAGTGATGACTGCTGACACCAATTCTGTCCTGTGTCATTAATCTCTATCCTGAGAGGTAGTACTACTCTTAGACTCATGTGATAGCTGAGTCAATTGAAGCATTCAGAGGTCTAGAAACTCACAAAGAATTCACAGATAATATATGCTAGAGCTGGGATTTGAACTCAGGCCATCTGGTCCAAGAACCTGTCTTCTGTGTAAGTCAAAATATCTGTCTTTAACTATACTATACCATGTACTGAGGACAGACATTGAATGCTTGTTCAGTTACAGCAGTGACCTGGAAAGTGTCTTCCATCTTGAATCCTGTGTGACAGACCCTATAGATGAGTCCCCAGACAGGACATAGGTTGTGACAGATGAACCCAGCAGCCCCTGTATGGAAGAAAACCTCCTGTGCACAGGAACAGATGGCAGAACAGCCATGTGGAAGGCAGCTTCCTATGGATGGGAGACAAAGGGTCATTGCCATGCTCCCCAAGCTGCACAAGGAACACACATGGGCCTCTCTGGAGCTTCTCGACCTTTGCCCTTCCCTGGCCTCCTGACCTTGTTTGCCGAGCTGTCAAAGGAAACAAGCAGGCAGCATGTTTCTAAATGCATCCTGCCAGAAGAACATGAAGACTTGTCATGACACCCTTGAGAAATCACTTCAGCTCTCCTCCAAGCTGGATTACCCGGAAGAAGGTTCTGTAGTATTTCCCCTTGTATATCAAGGGATTGTTTCAACATTCGAATGACACAATGAATATGAACTATAAAAATGTCAATTTTACAGTGAATCAAATGGCATAATTATAATGGTTATAAAATACTGATTTCCTATTTTTCCATTAGCAGAATGTACTGTAGCAAGACTCAGCAAATCTTTTCTATACAGGGACATAGAGTAGATATTTTAATCCTTCTGAACAGAATGGCTTCTGTTTAACAACTGAGCTTTGCTATTGGCACATGGAGATAGTCAGAGACAAAACCAATGTAAACCAATGAGCAAGGCTGTGTCCCAATAAAACTTTATTTACAAAAACACAGCTGGACAGATACATCTGTTGTTTGCTGAGTTCTATTCCGTAATAGCCATTTACAACCATTTTGGAATTTCATTCAGATTCCTGTCTCCACGAACACTGCCTGCAATATGGATTCTTTGCCTCACTCTTTGGTTGGGTGAATTTTTGTGTTCTGACTCTCAGCTTAGCTGTGAACAATTCCTCAAATTTACATCATCCTAAAATTTGGACATTGGATCATTCAGTTGCTTGAGGTGAGACTCAGTTCCTCAAACAACCAATGCTGAATCTAACGTAACTCCAGAACAGTAGCAGCGAGGGCAATGGTCAGTTCTTCAGCTACCTGGATTACAGCATGCTTTGGCAATTCATTAATATATAATTATTCAGTTCTGTAGGGGGACCTTTTGGAGCACTGGCTATCGATCTACGGACTGAGTTTATCTTGCAACATTTCTTGTTTCTTAGCTAAAAGACAAAGGCTAGTGAGTTCAGATTCCTTGACTTCCGAGTTAAATGTGGCATGAAGGCTTCTTGATTTAACCACTCCAATTTCTAAGAATCCTTTAAAAAACACTTTTAATGATTTCAATAAAAGTTGCTTTCCACCATGATGTCACCCATCTGTGCTTCTATATTGTAAAGGAATCTGAAAATGATTTAGGATATGCTTCATTATGCTATAAATTGTCAATGCCAAGAAGGTTTTTTATTTCCTTTTATTGCAAAACCCTCCCATACATAGGAGACTGAATGACTTATCTGACCCAACAGGTAGAGCTGGAAGCCATCTAGAAAGTTGTACAAAAACGCGTTAGATGGCCAGGTTGTGATGGGGGCGGAAACTCTGTGTTCACAGTCAGCTTCCCACATGTCTTTTGAAGAATTCCTTAGCTTTGAGTACAAGTCAAAATGTTATGTTTTCAGAGTAGATCCTGATGTAATGATACACTAGTTCTTAGGCTGGTGTGTTCAGGTGTCATTGACAATATAAATTAAACACAGTCATCTGTAAACAATGCATTGAGTCACCATTGCTTGCTAGTAGTGATACTGTATCCAGGTGAGGTTTAAGTAAATCTCTGAACCTAACCAAGCGGTATGACCTTTTACCCACTTGAAAATGCAAAAGAGGCAAAGGTGATGAAATTCTGCCCCTACTTTAAATCCCCCTAATAAGAAACACAATGTGGGGACTTAAAGGGAGCAAGCAGTCCTCTAGCTCTCCAATGCCGAGCTTACTTCTTCTCTCATTGTAACGTAGAAAGGTGACAGTCACTTGCTTTTAACTATAAAATATTGACACACTGAGAATTGTAGGTGAGTGAGAGCTGAATCTTAAACTATAGAACTAAAGAACAGAGAAGAAGCCATTTCCTAACTCACAGACATTTGTTGAAGTGCAGGATGACATTTAGTTCAAGGGCAAGTCACAAGGGAGCAAATAACCTGCTGCTTTCTGTAGCTCCAGTAGGATTCCTTTCTGGGTCCCACAGGTTTTTAGATGCTCTAACTTAATGATGGAGAGGAGAACAGTAAATCAAGAAGTGAGTGAGGAAAATTGAATAAAGCCGGGATTGTGTTCAGCTTTTAAGGAAAGCCTTGTGTTTACTGACCAAGAGCACAGGAGGATTATGTCCATTCAACATGTTGAAAATCATGCACCTGCTCCATCCTCAAGCTCAGGGTGAATGTTTGAAACATGGCAAACTTCTTCCCTGTGTCCTATTGAAAATCCATACACACTATACGTAAGTGAAGCCAAACGTACAACGAAAGAAGGAAATTAAGAAATGGCTCTATTCTTGGAATATGAAATCATGAATCTTTACAGTTGTTCAAGGCTCATAAACACATAAGCAGCCACTCAATATCCATCATCATTTTTAAGGAACCACAATTCAACATTGTAATGAGTGCCACTTCACACTCACTAGGATTGATGGCTTGAAAAAACTGTCAACACAACACCAAAAGTAATGAGAGCTGGGAGGAAGTTTTAAAACTGGAATTCTTGTATGTTGGTGGGAGGAATGTGAAATGGCACAGCCGCAAGGAAAGTGACGTGGCGGCTATCCGACACAGGAAGCATAAAGCTGATGTCATTTAGGAGTTCCGTTGCTGGGTCTCTGCTCAAGAAAAAGCAGGGCCTAAAATCAATAGTTGGGCATGCACGTACACAGTAATGTTATTAAAATATCCAAAATGTATGTGCATTCCAAGAATCCAATGAGAGATGATTGGATAAAGAAAAGTAAATGTATCTGTATGCATCCCATGTACATAATGAAATATTATTTGCCTTAAAGAGATGAAAGTTCTGACATATGTTGAAATATGAACAATCTTGAGGGCATTATTCTAAATGGGATAATTTAGCCACTCAAAATCCAAATACTACATGGTTCTATGTAATTTAAGGTAACTAAAGTAGTCAGATTCACAGGGAAGAAAGTATAGTGGGTCTCCAGGGGAAGGAGGGGAAACATGGAGACTCTTAGTTGAAGAAAATGAAATATTCTTGAGATAGATGAAAGATAGAGATGGTTACACAATCAGAAGACTTAATGCCATGAAACTGTGTACTTTAGAATAGACAAAACAATAAGTTTAATATTACGCATATTTTATCACAATAAAAAATTTTCCTGATGGCCAGAGAGATGGCTCGCTGGACAAAGGTGCTTGTTGCCAAGCTTGATAATATTGCTTGAATCCCTGGGACCCACATGGTGAAAGGATAGAACCAACTCCTACAAGTTGTCTTCCAACCTGCATATGTGTGTGTGCATGTATATACACACAAACACAGACACGGACGCACACAGAGACACACACACATACACACATACATAAAGGAAAAGTATTTTCAGACCTGGAGTGTAGCTCAGTGGCAGAGCATATGTGTAGTTAACTGTGGTTATTTTATTGGAATATCGCTCCTTCCTCATGTGGGATTGAACTCAGGTCATCGGGCTTGGCTACCAGTACCATATCACCACTACAAGAGGAGGAGAACTTGTCTGTCGTCACTGTACCACCAGAGGCATGGTGTGACTCTCCTTCTGAGGCCTTACTATGGCTGCTGGGACATCTCAGCATGTCTTCTTGCCTTGTCATACTTTCACAGTGCCCCAGAGTTGATGCCAATCTTTTTTTTTTTTTTTTTTGGGAACTGACTTTCCCTCTCTCCCGAACTGTAACAGACATCACACACACTAACCCTCTAATGGTCATAGGTTACCTAAAGATCAAACAGCCTCATGCAGACTTTGAAAATAACTTTCTGGGGCCTGTGGCTTGAAGATATAGGCATGGTCAAGATTAGTCATGTTCCTCTCCATGCCACAGGGACGGAGCCCCCCAAATCATGATCCAAAATAAATGTCTTGCTTCAAATTATTTCTCTCACTTATTCCGTCAACTGTGCTAGTCATGGCTCCTTTGTGGGACAGGATATCAGAGGGAGATGTCTTAAGGAAGAAAGATTTATTTATGTTCACAGTTCCAGAGGTTTCTGTCCCTCATGGTAGGAAGCATATGGTAGAGAAGGGTGGTTCATATGTGGAGGACGAGAAGTAAAGAGAGGCAGGTATACAGTAGTGGACTCTTCCCTTTTATTCCATACAGGTCCTCATCCTATGGGATGGTGCCACAACATTTAGGGATGTTCTTCCCTTGTTAGTCACGACTCCTGGAAATGCCCTCACAGACACACCCAAAGTCATGATCTCCCAGGTGGCTCCCAATCTAGTCAAGCTAGCAGGTGAAGTAACCACCATGCATGCTCTGTAGTTGAGCTGGGTTAAACTCTACCCCCTGAAAATGACTTTCCAGAACTCATTTCCTAGTCTCTTAGTTCCCTAGCCCTGGCATGGCATTTTGTGGAGACATCTGTCTTTTGGGAGATTTAATAAATTCTTTTTGAAAGGAGGAAGAGACTTTGCCCATCACCTCAGAATTCCTGGCAACAGATCCCTTGGACCTCAACTTTACAAAATTTGCCCTGAGTTATGGTTCTAGAAACTCCTGAACTGTAGTGTTCCATTTTTCCTAACTGAGAAGCTAAGGAGCCAACGAGCACCCTGCACTTATCTCTATGAACAAAACCAAGTTTATTCCAGTCCCTGGATGCTCTTCAGGGATCAGGTACTAGTTCACACCACATGTTAGTCGAGTGCACAGCCCACTTGTCTCTGCAGACTCATGTTCACAAATGAGGCTACATCAATGTTTATGTAAGCAAACAAGCAGCTTGCAGTTTAGCTTGACACTCCCCTTTGTACACATTTTTAAGTTGTTAAGTAGCTGAGGACCTGAAAATCTTCTGTTGAAAGGCCTGCATCTTTGATCTGAGATTATGTGATTTGGAATATTAGATTCTTTGTTTCCTTACAAAAATTCACAGACCCCACTACCCCCCAAAAAGTAACCATTGCAAGCAACTAGGGAAATTCTGAGGTAGAAGTTTCTTCTCCATTATATTTTAATGCCATTTAGCACCCTCAGCTCCCTATATCTTCCTGTTTTCTGGGCACATCTACGTGTCCTCAGGAGATCCCTAGTTCCTATCCACTAAAAGCCGTCTTTCTGGAAAGCATCTTCATGGGGGTATTTATAACTTGAAACATTTCTTAGGTGAAAACAAGTTCATTTCATAGCATGAAATTTTAAAATGTAAAACAAAATACTAATTTATAGAATAGAAAACTATGGGTAGGCCACAAATAATGATACAGCTTTTGGGGCACTCCTCA
Source organism: Peromyscus melanophrys (assembly GCA_902168415.1). Taxonomy (NCBI): domain Eukaryota; kingdom Metazoa; phylum Chordata; class Mammalia; order Rodentia; family Cricetidae; genus Peromyscus; species Peromyscus melanophrys. Next base: position 66,282 of record CABHPR010153123.1, read on the forward strand.
GAAACTTTTAAAAATAATTGAAATACAGCAAACCAAAAAGGGATGTAAGGAAAATATAAGCATAACGAGAACACAAAGGACCCACTTGTACCCTTTAAAATCATACTCTACAGTCACATCACCCAGCATGCCTCTGACCGCATCTGGAATAACACACTGAAGTTCTGAGATTGTCTAGGGACTTCCACCTGAACCCTGACGTGCCAGTCATCCTAGACTTATTGTCAATTATTCATTTCTTCATAGCTTCACAAATGTCTGTATGTACTTTAATTTTCCTTCAAAATCCCTATATAAAGGCCATGGAATGATAAGCGCTGTATTTATTCTTCTGTGACTTAGACTCTGGGCTTAAGCCTGGGATTCATTGCGCTATTGCAATTCCTAGATTGGAGAGTCTGACACAGCACAACTCATTTTCACTCTGCACGTGTATACAAGGCACAAAAAATTTTACAATGAACATGAATAAGTACGTTGTGGGAGACCTGCTCCCACTTTTCCCCCAGGGTACTCTTAAGGAGGGAGAAGTGAGAAATATTTAGATAGAAATATAGAGGAGAGAGAGACAGATAGAAACACAGGATAGCTCAGGAGGGAGGGCCTGGATCCTTATCCATCGGCCCCTTCTATCTCCTCTAAAGGGCTTTTTAAAGGGGCAAAAGACCTCCCCTTGCTAGATCAAAGCATACCGCACATCCACAAGCAGACCCTTCCAAATGCTTGGTAACCATGCATGTGGTCAAGCCATCCTCTAATGTAGCCCTGCTGGGTAAAGCAAGCTCAGGTGTCACTAGGAAACCTTTGTGGGCCTCCACAGTACATCACCGTCTCCACTTGACGAACATGTGGACTCCTCCCCAGAGATCAAAAGTGTTAGCGTGGTTATTTACTAGTACTGTTTTTTGAAATATTTTCTTGGTTCTCCTTCATTTCTCTATTTCTCTACCCACATGACATATCTTATGTTAAGAAGGGCAAATGAACACAAAAGTAGCTAATATGGGTTCACACGCACGAGATGCCAACTGTAGTAGTTACTTTGACCATTACTGGGACAGAATATCTTACAGAAGCGACTTTAGGGAGGCAGGCATATTTGGCTCAGGGTTTCAGGGGATTTCAGTCCACAGCATAGAAGGAACGATCTGGGGAGGTGTGCCTGTGGTGAAGTTCCTCAGGTGGCAGCCAGGTCATGACACAGAGTGAACGACAGGAAGGAGCAAGGGACAATGACCTTCAAAGCCGTGTACCCTGTGGCCAGCCCTGTTCCTGAGCTAGATTTCCCACAGGCTCTCCGAACACAGTCGCCAGCTGGGGACCAAATGTTCAAATACATGAGCCTGTTGGGGGGTGGGGCATGTTTCACATTTGAATCACGGCACCAGCCACTGTCCCGGATACACCATGTTCAATCATTTTCTATATGAAGTGGGCACTGTTAGTATATGGATGAGGAATCTGAGATCAGAGAAAGAAAGTATAACAAACTAGGTACTATTATATACTCAGGCAATTTATTCACAGAGATTGTGCTATTTGACACTACACAAATCACACTCCTTTATGCATAATGATATTTTGTGATACCTCAAGGCTTATTCAGATGTGTATCAGGGCCAGCAAGATGGCTCAGTGGCTATAGGCATTTGCTGTACAACCTAGTGGCTTAAGATCACCCCTCCAAACACGCATAAAGGTCAAAGGAGAGAATAGACTTCAACAGAGTCCTATGACCCTCACACATGTACTACTCTGATAAATGTGTCCTACTCTGATAAAAATAAATAAAAAATTCTTATTTGTATTGAATATTCTTAAACCCTTACTGACATAAACAAATATTATGCCTATTTTTAAAATGTTCTGTGAATAACAAACTATTAAAAATTTCATTAGACCTGCAAATAAATTTACACAATGTAGTTTCAAATCCATTAACGTATTTTTCCTTCCAGTTTTTGTATTAAATGGTTTGTTTTTAAATCATGTTTCATGATATCCTATATACTGTACATCTTTTATAAAATATATTTATGGGTGACTGATATGCTTTCCACTACAGAAAATGGCACATTTTAATGTCTTTTCTATCCTTGCTATTTGAGGGAACACAATTGACTTGGATAGTTCTCAACTTGCTTGCGGGCAATGGCTGAGTAAAGGGAGGGCAATTACTCTCCCTCCTTATGGACTAGGAAAAGAGACACAGTATGTGAAACGATTGTCCTCAGACACTGCATGATGTGCAACACAATGATTGCTCAGAGGATTAAAAACTGAATTAAGCTCAATGATAGCTCCAGGTTACTGGCTGGAGTTTCCAGGTCATAGTGCAGGAGGGGACACCACCGTAGAGCTTGGTGGCCATTCGGAGATGAGAAGATAGAGTTCATAGTTCTAAGAGGTTAATATGTAACTTACAGGACAAAATGCCAAGAGGAACAACTGCCTAGAGATAGAAGATGCATGGAGAATCTTCTCTGGTTAATGGAATTACGTTAGCAACCAATAACAGAAAGATGCTTGAACAGTGCACAAATATTTGGAAGTTAAGCAACCATTGTCTAAATACCACCCCACCCCGACTTCTGCCCTGGCAAAGGAGAAACACACAAAATCATAAGTGTTTTGAATAGAATAAAATAAAAACATTGTCTATAGAAGTCAGGCAGATGTTTCTGAAACTTAAGGGTAAAAGACAGCGTGGATGAGGTGACATTATGTAAAGTGTCTAGTTTAGACAACACCTAGGTCTCCCATCATAATGTAAGCTTCAACTTTAAAAAGAATTAAGTGTAAACTATGTGTAAACTGGGTATGATGCCACATACATGTAATTCCAACAACTTGACAGGCTGAGGCAGGAGGACTGCAAATTTGAGGTTTATCTAGGCTCAAAATAAAATAGACAAGGGCTGAGGATATAGTTCAGAGGTGAAGTATTTGCCTGTTACATGCAAGGCCTGGGATTTGATTCCCCTGTGCTACAGGGAGCAGAGGAAGCCCTGAGTGAGTGAAGTCCTGAGTGAGTGTATGTTTTGAAATAAGCATGGCCTGTTGAGGATTCCAAGACCAGTTGGCTCATGGTAAGTTGGCAAAGCCGTTACCCATATGGGCCAGGCTCAAGAGAGATGGCAAAGCTTTCCTTAGGAGTCCAAGTATGAGTGCTTATGGATGATTGAACGGTATGTGCAAAGACTAGCAACTGCGACTTTTTCCTCTAGGATGTTTACATCCTGAGAGATTGCTCACCTGCTGAGATCTCCTCTCCAGCAGCTAGCGACTGCCTGCCTCCCCCACACCCCCTACGATGTACCTATTAAGGACGCTGGGGTTCCAGGATGTGGAGGTGGTATGGGTTAGAAAATCTCACCTGATCCCAGCTTCACTGTAAGTGTGTCTGTGTGTCTGTCTTTCCTTCATTCCCATGCTGCCCCTAGCTAGGGTCTGGAACCCAGGCTGTGCAGGATGCTGCACAGTGCCAAAAAACCAACCAAACAAACAAAACCCAAACAAATAAGCATAAAGCAATATGGAACAAAAACCAATGAAATAGATAAGAGAAAGCAATGGAGAAAAACATCAGTGCAGCCTAAAGCTAGTTACATGGAAGGATCAATAAAATGTTCAAGATGCAGTAAGACAAGTGAGAAAGAAGAATAATGGCACAATTTATATTGGGAATGAACAAAGATACCACAACATGAAGGAACCGTTACAAACTTTATATTAATAAGCTTTATATTAATAAGCCGAACAACATAGTGGAAGTATACCAATTGGTTTAAAGATAGAAACTGCCAGCTTGTTGTATTAGGTACAGGCAATAGTTGTAAAATGAGCTGAGCCTTCCTTCTGGCTTGGAGTAGTACTGCATGCCTGTAATCCTGGCACTTGTGAGGCAGAGGCAGAAGGATCAGAAGTTCTAAGCCAACCTGAGCTACATCTTATGGAGGTAATGCCTTAGCTGAAGTTTCCTCTTCCCAAGTGACTATGGGTTGTGTCAAGTTGACAGCTGAAGCTAACCATGACACATGGTAAGAGAGTATCTATAAATAAATGAATAAATAACTAAATAAATAAATGAATAAGTAAAGTGAAGAGATTGAATTAATGATCAAAAACATTAAGAAGATGGAATCTCCAGGCTAAAGTAGCTTCATTGGTAAATCCATCTCCTGACCTCAACCTGGGAAATGTCACACAAATCCTATCAATGTTATTTCAAGACAGAAGGAAGGGAACATTTTACCTCATTCTATGAAACCGGATTATGTAAGAATGAAACTGTAGCTGGAGAGTTTTCTCTCTGGGTCCCGCCAAGCTCAGGCAGTCCAACAGCCCACTTATAAAATAAACACACAGACGCTTATATTGTTTAAACTGTTTGGCCTAATGACTCAGGCTTCTAGCTATCTAGTTCTTACATCTTAAATTAATCCATTTCTATAAATCTATACCTTGCCACGTGCCTCATGGCTTACTGGCATCTTCACATGCTGCTTGTCATGGCGGCGGCTGGCAGTGTCTCCCTCCGCCTTCCTGTTCTCTCAATTCTCCTCTCTGTTAGTCCCACCTATACTTCCTGTCTGGCTACTGGCCAATCAGTGTTTTATTTATTGACCAATCAGAGCAACACATTTGACATACAGACCATCCCACAGCATGAAACCCCATGATTTGAGGCAGCATGGAACCAGAAACCATTACAGTAAGTGTAATATTCAGGCAAAGACCAAAGCTAGGTAAGTAGTCGATTCCATTGAGTAGGAAGTAGGACGGTGCTCACTGGTATGGAAGGGCAGCTAAAAGTCAGACTCCAGGTATTAAAATAACGAGAAAGTAAATTCCAGTGTTCCATAGCACAACAGAGCAAATGTAGTCTACAAATCTATTTACATAAATCTTATTAGAATACAGGAGTTCAGTTTTTTCAACACAAATAAATGACAAATGGATAAGGAAATGCTAAGTACCGCAATTTGATTATTACACACTGTGTTTATGTTTCAATTGTAACATGGAACCCTACAAATACATACAAAAGAAGAATCAACTGCTGTAGATTTAGCTCAGTTGGTAGCATGCTTGCCTACCATGCGTGTGCTCTGGGTTGGATGGCCAGAACCACATAAACTGGGCAGGGTGCTACATGCCTTTATTCCCAGTACCCAGGAGATGAAGGCAGGAGGACCAGAAACTCCTTGGCTACACACTGAGTTTGAGGCTAGCCTGTGACACAGAAGACCCTGGCAAAGAAAGAAATTACTATTGTCTTAGTAGGAAGAAGGATAAAAAATTCTACTACATTCAACACTCTTTCACAATTAAATCTTCCAGTAATCTAGGAATAAAAGAGAACTTATAAATATGATAAAAGTCCTTTGGTACATAACCAAAGCAACCACCTTCCAGCTACACCTTAATGATAGACAGGTAGAATATTTGACAGCCAATTCATTAAGCAAAACTTAAAAATTCAAATAATACTGGATATTCTACTCATTCCTCATTAAGGGAATGCAAATTAAAGCCCCATGAGAGTGGCTGAAGTCATAAATACTTACAACACCAAGTACTATGAAAGTGTAAAGCAAATAGATTGCTCACGTATTACTGATGAAAGACAATCCAACCACCTTGGAAAGGAGTGTCACATTTTCTTGTACAATTTTATACAGTTACCTTATGATGGGGCAATTCTACTTCTAGAATTTTATTTAAGAGATATGAAAACTAAGTCCACATTCAGATGCACCCAAATATTCAGCTATATTCATTCAGCTTAGTTTATACATATTTAGTATGCTCATTAATAGACTTATGTTTATGCCTGTCATTATTTGTTTTCTAAATGTTCCATGTTTTTTCTATTTTTCTTTATTATCTTGTTAGACATTAATAATTCTATGCATACCATTATTAATTACTTTATTATGTTTTAGTTATTTCCTTACAGCTTATTCCAGGGTCTGCACCATTTGCTTTTTTGTTGTTGTTGTTTTGATCTTTCCAGATTTTTTTTTTTGTGTGTGTGTGTGTGTGTGTGTGTGTGTGTGTGTGTGTGTGTGTATAGTATTGGTTGTCCTGGAACTCACTCTGTATACCAGGCTGGACTCTAATTCACAGAGATCCACCTGCCTCTGCCTCTCAAGTGCTAGGATTAAAGGCGTGCGCCACCACCTCCTGGCCCCCAGGGTCTGCACTATTAAACTTAGTTTTATACAATCTACTTAGTTTTAGTACTGATTTAATTCTGCTTTTACTTCAATACAGCTTCATTTGTCCCCACTCTATGTTAGTACTCATATCTTTTCCATAAAAAAACCAATGTATCTTATATAAACACATATGTGTACACCTAACACATGTATGACACTATATACACAAATGTACAAGTATAAACACAACACTATAAAGTTCAATTAATGCTTTCTGTATTTTTATGATTTTTATAGAAATTAAGAAAAAATTCTGCAGTCTTGAATTTCTATATGCATGTATTGGGTTAAAACTTTTCACTTCCTCCTTTGAATGTACATTTCAGTTGGTGTCAATTATTTTAGAACAAAATACTTTCTTTTATTAATATTACTTTCTTGACAGCATACAAAGTTTTCATTACAGCATTTTCATATATACTTTGTATGTTCATTTTCTCATCCCCCATCCCTCTACCCATTCCTGCTGGGTCTCTCTCTTCCTCCAACAGAACCCTTCTGCTTTCATATCATGTGTATTCTCTTGCCCCTCCACATTCTGCTTTCAGATTTTCCTTCCCCTATCATCCCCACACACATAAAAATTAAAGTCTATGATCTGCATGAGAGAGAATACAACATGCCATATCTGTCTCTCTGAGTCTGGCTTATTTTACTTAACATAAGGACTTTCAGATCTATCTGTGTCCCTACAAATGCCATATCATTTTTCTTTATGGCTGAACAAAATCCCACTGTGTATATCTAACACATTTTTTTAAACCATTCATCTGTTGATAGACATCTTAGGCTGGCTGATTCCATGTCATAGCTATTCTGATTAGTGCAGGAAAAAAAAGTCATGGCTATGCAGCACTGTGTGGTAGGACTCAAATCTCTTGAGTATATTCCTAGGAGTGATGTAGCTGCGTCTTACGGCAGTTTCCACTTTCGGCTTAATGAGAAGTCTCCATGGTGATGTCCATACGGGCTGCATCTGTTTACATCTCACCAGCAGTGAACATGTTTTCCTCTTTCTCCACACCCTGGCCAGTGTTATGTGTCATTTTTTTTTCTCTTGATGCTATTCATTCTGACAGGTGAGATGGAATCCCAAAGTAGTTTGAATTTGCATTTTATGATGGTTAAGGCTGTTGAGCACTTTTCAACTATTTATTGGCCATTTGCTTTTTTCCTTCCAAGAACCGTTTTTTTAGTTCAATAGCCCATTTATTGGTCAGAAGATCTGGGTTTCTTTGTGAGCTCAATTTGCACAGGTCTTTATTTACTCTAGACATTAACTATCAAGTACAGCTGACAAAGATTTCTTTCTCCCATTTGTAACACAAATCTTAAAAGGTCTTATTAATAAAACAAACCCGGAGCCAGGTATTGGAGTGAATGCTGAAAGATCAGAGAGACAGAACTGGCCACAGCTAACCTCACCTTGCCAACTTCTCAGCCAATCTTGTTTCCTCAAACTGGAAGCCTCTGAGTCCTCATCCGGAATGAATCTCAGTTGAACTGCTGCTAAAAGCCTAAAAGCTTAACCAGCTCTAGTTCCTGCTCCTCACGCCTTATAAACCTTTCTGCTTCCTGCTATCACTTCCTGGGATTAAAGGCGTGAGTCACCATGCCTTGCTGTTTCCAGTGTGGCTGTGAACTCACAGAGATCCAGACAGATCTCTACCTCCTGAGTGCTAGGATTAAAGATGTGTGTGCCACCAATTTCTGGCCTCTATATCTAGTGGCTGTTCTGTTCTCTGATCTCCAGATAAGTTTATTAGGGTGCACAACATATTGGGAACACAATATCACCACACCCATTCTATAGGCTTTCTCTTTACCATACTGACAATTTCTTTTGCTTTGTAGAAGATTTTTTTTTTTTTTAAATATCATGCAACCTCATTTGTCAACTCTTGGAGTTATTTCCTGTGCTATTGGGGTCATTTTCAGAAAGTTCTTACCCATGTCTGTATCTTAAAGTGTTTTCTCTGTTTCCTGTTAGCAGTTTCATCATTTTAGGCCTTATATTAAGGTCCCTTTTGAACTAATTTTTGTTCAAGGTGAGAGATACGGATCGAATTTCAAACCTCTGAATGTGAAAATGCAGTTTTCCCAGCACCACTTGTTGAAGAGGCGGTCTGTTTTCCCAGTGTTTGGTTTCAAACCCATAGTCGTCGTCCATTCTCGTTGTCACCTTGGCTGCATTTGGAAACAAGCTCCTCCCCCCGGGGGGCGTGTCTGTGCGGGTGTTTCCAAAGGGGTCTAACTGAAGAAGGAAGACTTACTCAGGATGCCGGCACCACCAATCCACGGGCTTGGATCCCAGACTGAATAGAAGGACTCCTGATGACGGACACCGTGTGACACAGGCGATCAGCTGCCTCATGCGTCTGCTGTCATGGCTTCTCAGCTATGATGGATTGTACTCTCAAGCTGCAAACTAAAATAATTCTTAATTTCTTAAGTTTCCTTTGTGAAGTATTACGTAACGAGAAAAGTAACTAAGAAGACATATTTGTTGAAAATTAGGTGGCTCTTGCTGTGTGGGTTTATTTCCGAGCTCTCTGTTCCACTCAATTGTTCTGTATGTCTGTTTCCATGCCCAAATCATGCCCTCTGTCACTACAGCCTTAGAGCATAGTTTGAGGCCAGCTATTGTGATATCGTCAGCATTGTTCTTTCTGCTTAGGATTGCTTTGGCTATCCAAGGTCTTTTATGTTTTCACATGAACTTTAGGGCTTCATTTTAGTTTTTATAAGAATTTCACTGGAACTTTGGTGGGGATTATGTTGAATCTGTAGACCACTGTCAGTAACATGTCATTTTCTTGACATTAATTCTTCCGATCTATGAGCATGGAAAAGATCAAAATACTTTATTTTTGTTTTCTATTTTTTTATTTATGTTTTTATTTTATGTGTATTGGTGTTTTGTCTGCTTGTGTTTGTATACCACAGGCATGCATGGTACCTATGGAGGCCAGAAGAGGGCATCATTGGATCCATTGGGACTGGAGATATAGACAGTTGTGAACTGCCATGTTGGTGCTGGGAATCAAACCTGGATCCTCTACAAACGTAGCCAGTGCTCTCAGCCGCTGAGCCATCTCTCCAGCCTCCCATTTTCTTACTGTTTCTTATGAAGAATATCTGTGAGAAAGTATTTTTTAACAGTTTCCTTTTTAGAACAATTTTTGGATTAGAGAAAAATTGTGCAGAAAGTGCAGAGACTTGCACATGCTTCCTGTCCTCCCTCAAATCCCCTCCTATTATTAACACAGTGAGTTAGAATGACCTGCTTATTAAAATCGATGAACTGATACTGACATATTACTCTCAATATTAGTTGAAACCCAGAGTCTATGTCCAGGTTTACCCTCTGTGTTGTGTAGGTCTACACATTTTAACACTGCATAATGTCATGTGTCCACCACCAGAGTACAGAGCAGAACAGTGTTGCTGTTCTAAAAGCCCCATGCTACACCTACTTACTTTTTCTCCCCCGCCCCCTTCTCCTATCTGGAAATAACTGAACTTGTTAGCATTTTCCTGTTTTATACATTATAGAGTGATTTGTACTCTATAGACTACATACATAACCTTTTCACACTGTCTTCTTTTGCTGGGCCGTGTGGTATATGCCTATAATTACAGCACTTGGGAGCCTGAAACAGGGCTGCCATGAGTTTGAAGACAGCCTGGACTATAACGTGAGACCCTGTCTCAAAATAACTGAAACAAACCCAACATACACACACACACAAACACACACACACACACACACACACACACACACACACACACACACACGCTCACACACACACCCTTTCACTTTTCGTCTTTCACATTGCAATACACATTTAGGTTTCCTTCGTGTCTTTCTATGGCTTGACAGTTACGTCTCTTTAACCTGGAATACTATCTCAGTATATGGACATGGTGTAGTTTTCTTATCTGTTAAACTACTGAAGGACGTCTTGGTTCTTCCCAATTTTAACAACTTTGAAAAAAGCTCCATAAACCTTTATGGGCAGGCTCTTGTGTGGACATACATCACCAATCCAGTTTGGAAAGCACTGGGAAGTGAGCGCCAGATTGCACGGTGAGTTCGTGTTTAACTTCGTGAAGAATTGCTGAGCCACCTTCTGAAGTGGTCTACTGTTTCTGTGTTCACTCCAACAGTGAGTGAGAGCTTCGGCCACACTCCTTCCGGCTGCCAGTTGTTCTTGTGAGCGCATTGGGTCTTAGGCATTCTGGGAGGTATAGAATAATTTCTTGTTTTGATTTGCAATTTCCTAATGAGAAATGTGAACTTCATATGTTTCTGTTACCATTCATGGGTCTTCTTTGAAGAGGTGTTGGTTTAGATCTTTTAAGCCCATTTTAAACAATTATTTTTATTTACATGTAGTGTGTGTGTGTGTGTGTGTGTGTGTGTGTGTGTGTGTGTGTGTGTGTGTATGTGTGTATGCTGCATGTGTGCAGGTGACACCAGAGGACAGAAGAAGGCATCAGATCCTCTGGAGCTGGTGTTAGAGGCAGCTTTGAGCCACCAATGTGGGTGCTGAAAATTGAACTCTGGTCCTCTGGAAGAGAAGCAAGTGCTTTTAATCCCTGGCCCATCCCTTCAGCCTTACAGGCATTTTAAATCAGGCTGGTTGTTTTGCTTTTGATGAATCTTAAGCTAGCTCCTCCCTCCCTCCTTCTTTCTTTCTCTTTCTATCTTTTATAAATAATGCTTTATGCTGGGTGTGGGGTCATGGTGCACAGTTGGATAGAATAAGCTTCCTGGTAATAGACAACACGCACTTACAATAGCAGAGTCAGGCAGGAAGTTAGAGTTAAATTGTCCTGGTCTTAGGCTTTGGGAGTTCTTCGGGAGTATGGTTAGGGGCTCATGGAGTAGCAGGATAGAGGTTAACCAGACAGAGGAGGCTGCAGTGCTTCTTTTCTCCCATGGCTCAGACTTGCCCCCAAAGCCAGTCCCTACTAGGCCAGGGAAGGAGCTGGGACAGGCTGGGGCACTGCCTATTGGGCCTGTGTCTTTACCCTAGCCAGAAAGGCAGGACTGGTCCAGTAGAACAAGTGAGTGACAGATAATGGGGTAGCCTGTGCTGGGTATCTCTAACTGGCATCTCTCTCATTTCTAAGTATCTCTCTGTCCATGCTTTTCTGCATTCCACTCTGTTCATCACCTGACTTTGTTCCTCCCCTGCAGGTCATTTCTCTGAGTATCTCCCTGTAGGTTTGGCTCGGAAAGCAGGCTGTACCTATAAAGAGGAATTTCAATATCTAAATATTTAGTCCCCTTCCAAATGTGGTGCTGCACACCTGTAATCCCAGCATGAAGGAGGTGAAGGCAAGAGGATTGTGGGCTTGAAGCTGGCTTGAGATATGGAGAGAGCTGTAGGCTAGCCTGGACCACATAGTGAGGCCTTGTCTCAAACTAAAAAACAAACAAAAGATTAAACTAAATATCATGTTCCCATCTTTCTAGCTATTTGTATACCTCTTTGTCCCAAATGACCCAGGCTCTAGGGTTGTATTCTAGAGTTTTCCAAATTGGAGAGACTCCTTAGATTAATACTCATTAAGTACTCTTCCTGTATTTTAGATGTGAGTCTTCATCAGCTAAATGTTTTCCAACATTTTCTCCTAGTATTTGACTCACTTTTCATTCCCTTGACAGAGTCTTTCATAGACCAGAAGTCTTTAATAGTAATGAAATCTGACAGGTAGTTTTCTATTCTTTCATGATTTTTGCTTTTAATCTTATATCTTATATGATTTTAATTTTTTAGGATTAAATATCAAATGATTAAAATATTTTCATTTGTGTTGTCTTCTAGCAGTTTTATAGTTTGGGGTTTTATGTGTAGTTCTAAGTTCCATTTCGAGTTGATTTTTGTGAAAAGTTTAAGGTCTCTGTCTAAGATTGTGTGTGTGTGTGTGTGTGTGTGTGTGTGTGTGTGTGTGTGTGTGCGTGTGCGTGCTAAAAAGACTAGCCTTTCTCTCACTGGGTCACCTGTGCTCCTTTGACAGGAAACAGTTGATCCTCTCTGGACAGTTTGATGCTACACATTCTATTCTGCTGATCAGCCATTCCCCACCAATCTACACTGTCTTGTTTACCATAGCTTCACATGTGTAAGTGTCCAAGTTGAGTTGTGTCTCTCCACATTTCATCCGTTACAGGGGTCTTCTGCCTTTTGTATAGACTTTATAATAAACTTGTCAATTACCACTAAATGACTTGTTGGGATTCTGATTGTAAGTGCATTGCATCTGGAGATACACTTGGGAAAATCTGTCGTCACCATTGAGTCTGCAATCCATGAACATGGTATGGCTTTCTGCTTATTCAGATCTTTTGTTAAAGTGATCAGTTTCTCCCCATATACATTTACATTTACAACTGAAGTATTGCAGTTTTGGTGTTACTATGATGTGTTCTTAATAATAAAATTCAATTATTTATTGCTGGCATATCAGTAAATAACTGACTTCTCTGTATTAACCTTGTATTTGTTTAGACTTTCATAACAATATTTGGTATGCATTCTTTATTGGAACTATCCGCAAAGACGATTGATTCTTTTGATGTAGTTTTTGTTTTTCTATTAACAAACTTTCATGACTGGTTCATCCCCCCCCCCCCGCCCCCCGCTGTACTCCTTTAATTCGTTATACATTTTCACTGTCTTTTGGGGAACCTAATTCTAACAGAGGGACTGATGTTCTAAAAATCTGGCCCCATCTGCGAGCCAGCTGGTATGGGCCACTCTTTTTCCTTGAACATAGGTATGGGGTACACTTTTCTGGTTTTGTTTTGCATTTTTTTGTAGTGTTTTGTTGAAAACTGACATGCTACATAACATAATGTTGTAATTGTGAACTGACTCCTTGTAAGAAAAGTTGTTGGAATTAGTCTACAGAAACTGTCTCTTGCTTTGTGCAGCTACTAAAATCTGTGTTCAATTTGTGTGCCTTAAATTATGCTTCCAGTCTGGCTTGCTAGGTGATCACTCTTGTGACAGCTTGGCTCAGTGGTCAGCCAAAGCCTGGGCAGAGGGTATATTCAAATACCTCAAGCTGTGGTGCGTGGTGCTTCCATCTTCTGTGTGCTTACTGGGAGCATGGCTAAGCCTTTTCATTCACAGCTTGGCTTTGAGTTTCCTACCTTAGGTCATTCTGGTACAGGTACACAGTTTTCTAGAAGTCTCTCCTTTCAAAGCTCTCTTCCTATGCTTCTTGCTTGCCCAATGCTTATCTAAACAGGACCATGCCTCCAGGTGCAGAACAGCATGCCTCTCCATGCCTTTTTGTTGCTTTTATTGACAAGACTCTTGATGTGGCTTTCACCTTCCATTCCACAGCAAGTTAGCTGCTCCTGACTGCTAAGCAGTACCTTGAAACAGTCAGCCCGTCTCTCAGGGGGTAACAGTGACCTAAGCTGCTGCTCATAGTGAGGCAAAGGGATTCATCCCAGGAGTGAATTCACAAAGCCATGATCACACAAATGGCCTAACTCAATGGTTCACAAAAAAAAAAATGAATAGACATGAATTTATGAACAGAATTCATAGGGAAGAGAATAGTCAGGGGCAGAAGGGATGTGGAAGCAGATGATGGGTCAGAGTGGTCAGTACCCTTCACGTACACATACACGGTGAAATTGTCAATAGCAAATTTAATTAAAAATAGCAAAGAATCGATGGAGCATCCTGAGAAGTTTAAACTTTTATCTTTGAGAATTGAGAAGACAGTTTGTTTTTGTTTTTCCATGCAAACAGGTAGAAAACATTTTTCTAGCACACCTTCCAGACTGCCAGTGTTCCTAACAGCCATACAAGCTCTCTTTTGCCACGAAAACTACACAAGTCACAAGATCAAAGAAACTATAAAGAATCCCAAAGAACCACCCAACCATGATCCAACTTCTTTAGCAGCAATAAATTCATCTTTGTTGTTCTAAGTGGCTATGATAGCAGTTGGCTTTTTTTTTTTTTTAAACATCCCGTGTTTTATTTTTATTTATTTATTTATTTATTTTTGGTTTTTCGAGACAGGGTTTCTCTGTGTAGCTTTGCGCCTTTTCCTGGAACTCACTTGGTAGCCCAGGCTGGCCTCGAACTCACAGAGATCCGCCTGCTTCTGCCTCCCGAGTGCTGGGATTAAAGGCGTGCGCCACCACTGCCCGGCTGCAGTTGGCTTTAATTACTGACTAATGACATGGAGAAGTCCAAGCAGATTCACTCACTTAGGAATGTAGTTTGGAGATCCTAGAAAATTATACTCTTACCTCTAAAAAATTTCCATTGGTATCACTTTTTGTCTTTTACTTTGCTGGCTTTAAGAGTTTCTAAATTGGGACTGGAGAGATGGCTCAGTGGTTAAGAGCACTGGCTACTCTTCCAGAGGAGCTACATTTTGTCCCCAGTACCCACATTGGGCTCACAACTGTCTAAAATTCCAGAAAAGCCAATGCCCTTTATTAGCTTCCATAGGCACTATATGTAGATGGTGCACAGACAGACATGCAGAAAAAACACCCATAGAAAAAGAAAAAAAACCAACAAACAAGAACAAGGAGTTTCTAAGCAAAAATAATAATAAATGAAGATACTTGGTTCAGGACAACTTTAATAATTGCTAATATATGCTATTTCGGGGTTACTATTCATTATAACAGCAATATTATTACAATACCCAGTACTAAGAAAGTCTGTGAACTTTTGTGTTATGCTCCTCCCTATGTGCTTTATTTTGTGGAGCTGGAGAGAGGAATTGGTGGTTAGAAGGCTTTGCTGCTCCTCCAGAGACTGGAGTTCAGTTTGCAGCACCCACATCCCCAGCAACGTTAGCTCCGGGGCTGTTGCTCTCTCCTCTGACTTCACGGGCGGTACAATCACCTGTGCACTGCCTTCAGAGGTAACTAGAAATTACATAACTATTTTTGTTTAATTAAAAATCCACATGAGATGGCATGGCTGTTGCTTCTCAGCAGTGATCCAACATGGTTTTAACATTGCTTTTAGAAATCTCCACTTCACAAAATGAATTTAACTCCTAGGAAGATATAGAACATTTTTCATGTGTGAAGAGATAACTTGGCCATATTTCACAAACACTTATTTTTTGTAAAGTTTTCAGAATCTTTCCTGAGATACTAAAAACACTTTCCCACCAGATTTGAGGTTTCTAAATGAAGCTCATGAGTTAGAGTCTATATTGATCTCATATACCATTAAGTGGCAAAATGGTACAATTTATCATGTCCACATGGCATTATGGGAAATTCTCTCCACTGCTTGGGTTCTCTATTTATACTTTCTAATTTCCTCACATCACAAGCTAATGACAGAGGAGCTTCCTTTTCAGGTTATTGTTTCCAACAAGGAACTGCAAAGAAACAGTAATTATTTCTGAAGTTGCATCCTTTTCCCTACACTGTTTAAAGCAATGATTTGTTTATTTCAAGCTTCAAATTCTATTTTCTACCTATAAAACAAATTACCTTATGCATGAATATGAGAACACATAGCTTCTCTACATTGGCCAGTAAAAATCTCTCTGTGCATAGCATACTAAGTAAGTTGTTAAGTTCTACTGACTTAAGTACATGCAAGTGCTTCCAGTTGAAGATCAACTATATTAAATCACACACACACACACACACACACACACACACACACACACACACACAC
>CABHPR010153124.1:11346-35677 GCA_902168415.1 Peromyscus melanophrys
ATAAAGATTCTACAATCTGTGACATAAAATATGCACAATAGAGCATCAAATGAAAAGCTTTAGCTATAGCCCTCTACAGGGGACCTGGCATGATTCAAGGACTTTGTCAACATCAGTGAAGTCACATAGAGAACCAAGCTTTAAGTTAAAAAATTTGCTTAATGACCCATTTGTTTGCTTAGCTGTAGAACTCCTGGGGCACGGGCATGGCTAGATGTTCACTGTTCAGTCCTCAGTGCTTAGCACAGTACAGACCAAAGACTAGAATTTAGACAATTAATAAGAATCTGTTCAATGAATGAAAGGACCATAGCCTCCTGCACGGCCCTGTAAAGGGCTCACCTTCCTCCTCTCCTATGGCATCTGCAAGATGGAGGGCCTCCTCCTGTATGAGCTGCTCTAAGCTCTTCTTCCCCAATCCAAAGTTCTTGAGTGTCATTAGTGTGAACCTTCTTTGCTCCTTCCATGTCTGGCCATTCGACATGATCAATCCTGAAAAGAGAGACTCAGCATTATGGCATTATGATACTGGCTTAAAAGTACCAGGAAAGTACTAAGACATGTGCACAGTGGAGAAGAAAGGCCAATAAGTGAATTCATAGTTGTCCACAGACAATCACAATGTAAATGACTAACATATTCTGGTGACTTGCAACAGTACCTAGTTTAATAAGTACTTTTTATATATTATATAATTTTGTACTGATAGAAACTCTACAGGTTTTTCACCAACTAGCAAAACGTCCATTTCAATTGGTAAAACACTGAGCTATGATAATAAATTTAAAGTAATCTTTGAAAGACAACAAGTAGGTGAGCATCCGGTGTTCAAGTTTCCCTGGTTCTAAAGACCCCAGTTGATTAGTGGAAATATACCTATTTATGTCACAATGAGTACCAGGAATGCACTAGTGGAGAGGACAAGGCACACATTCCTAACATAGCAACAAAGACATTATAGAAGAGGTCCTAGCAAAGACAAATTTAAAAAGATGACAAAATGGCTCACGAAGTTAAGGATGAATATTCCTCACACACACATACACACACAAATGGAGAGGTGCGGCAGAGGAGGGACATGCTGTTGTAATTAGCATCCAGCACGTCTGAGTGCACATATAATGCCAAACTCCTGATCAGATGTTACCTTTCAGAACAATGTTCAACTCTTCAAAGAAAGGTCCTGGTTTCCATCTCATGTATACTTTCATCAACTCAGTCATTTATTTCCTGAAACTCTCCTTTCCGTTCTGGATCTTTCAGTTACATTACTAACTTATTCTTTGCCAGAAATTTCCTATAACTTTTATTGTTTTATTTTAACTATCAAATCTTGAAATATTGGAGTTTTTTAAGACTAGGTATAAAACCTCCCTTCTATATCAAACTTTGTTTCAGGAATTCTAATGAACTCCTACAATTTACATAACCCCTTCTGATAGTTAAACTGTAGTTTGTCCCAGAGGCACACACTCCTGAATCACGAATGTGATTATAAATATGTAGTTACAGGAATTTATACTGACCACATGTATGACAGATGTCATTATTAGATTTCTGAAACTCCCAAATGGAAGTCAACACCACTAATCACCCTGTCTTCTGTCATTGTCATCTTTGATCACTCACAGCTCCTGCAGTCTCCAGAGAACTCCATTTTCCTGGCATCTAAGTCGTATGTCATGATGGCTTCTCTCTTGAATGACTTCAGTCCATGAGGCTGAACGGCACCATCCCAGTCTAACCTACTGTCACTTTAGTCATCTTGAGTGCTCAGACTCCTCCTTTCATAACTTACAATGGTAATATCTTTGCTGTCGTTCTTATGTTCTCTTCCTGGCATCCTAAGTGTGCCTTAAAATGTGTAGTATTTGGTCTTTTTCTCCCAACCAAAACCCCTTAAGAGTTTCTCTTGCGCTTTTTCCATCATACCGAGCCCGCTGAAAAGTTGCCATGAGCAAGGCCCACCCTCCTGAGCTGAAGAAATTTATGGACAAGAAGTTATCATTGAAGTTAAATGGTGGCCGACATGTACAAGGAATACTATGGGGCTTTGATCCCTTTATGAATCTTGTGATTGATGAGTGTGTGGAGACGGCAACTAGTGGGCAACAGAATAGCATCGGCATGGTGGTCATATGAGGAAACAGCACCATCATGTTAGAAGCCTTGGAAAGAGTCTAAACAATGGCTGGTCAGCAGAGGAGTCCACATCCTTCCCCTAAGGACTGTTTGATTGGGGTGTAGAATTGGGTCATGTACATTTTCCTATGAAATCTTTTGCTAAATAAACTCTTGTGATACTCAGAAAAACAAAACAAATACAAATAAACAAACAAAAAGAGTTTCTCTTGCTATTATGATGAAAACCAAGAGCTGGGCTCTATCTTGCCAACCTTAACAGTTTTATGTCCACTTAATATGTCCTTCTGATATTATACTTGCCACACCTGATACCCTGCAGTTCTTCAAGATCCCTGCTTTCTTGTCTCTTCAAGAATATTCCATCCCTATTGTGTATTTTTTCAAACTACTGAATGAATATCATTATTTCAAAAACTCCTGAATCCTAAGCTAACTTGGATGTCTTTGATAAATGCTTTACTATTGTAGAATGACAGGTTTTTAATCAAAATAGCTAATTGATTCAGACTTTTTTGTTAGATGAATTACGTGTCTCACAATGAGAATGATTTTTATCTATTCTGGTCAGTATTAATCAATTATGCCAATGATTCTGCTTCTCCCAATAGATAATGTAGTCAAAGATGTGCAATTAATGGCTGATTGTTTCAAGGAGCAACTTGAAATGGCTAAAAATGAAGTTTTTAATAGGTTAATAGAGTTAGAATCTGTTTTCAACTTTCAGACAGATAAGTTGATTTAATGATCACTTTGAGTATTCATGCTAGTCTATTCTCTCACTGTCTAGAATGCTAGAGATCCCTGTCTGGCATGGCTTTAATGATGTAGCTAAAGGAGCCATAATCAAGAAGAGCAGCCCCAGGAGGAAGCTGTTCATATCCATTTTCTTAGGACAGAAGGTTGGAGTGGGAAAAGGGAAGTGAAGGCTCAGCATGTCTGGTTGTGGTAGGAGATGCTGTTACTTCCTATCCATGCATCTAGAGTTCTTCTGCAGGACATGTTGCTTTTCCAAGTCTCTCTTACAGGGATACACTGTAAATCCTTTGACAGCTGTTTTCATCTAGGAAATGTTACATCTAGCTGACTTTGAAGGTAACATTTCATGAAGGATTTTGTTTATAAGAATGTTGTAAAATTACAGACATAGAGGTGCTTTTAACGAATCATATGCACACCTTATGCTGTACTAGAAATAATATATGCATTTTTTTCTTTTTTAAAAGTTTTATATATGTAATACTTGTTGATCATACCCTTTTTCCACTCCCACCCTACACCTCTCCCTCGAACCTCTCCTAACATGTGTTCCATTTTCCATCAAAATTCAGGTTGTTTTTTTTTTTTTAATAACCCACTAAAGTTATCAATGCTGCCAGTAAACTTACCATTGTTTTTAAAGACACGTTCTCTGAGTGGTGTAATGGGACGTTTCAAAAAGTTTTGTTCCATTTGAGTGAAAGCCTCTTTGATTAAGGGCAGTCCAGTTATGACCACTGAGGGGATGTTACCAAAATCCAGGCTAATTAGGTTTCCATACTTCTTCACAAACTGAAAAACATTTCAATAGCCATAGTTAAGTCTGTCTGTGTCAGTGTGTCAAGGGATGGCAGGCATGTGTGAGACTAATGGGACATGTCTCTGTGAGGTCTCTGTGTTAATGTGAATGGAGGGACACACCTTGGTCTATGGAAGTGTTTCTGATAAGGTTTTCTTGTCCTCTGAACTAAGTTCAAATTCAAATTCAAATGGAATGTATTTTATAAAAATCATTGATACAGGTCAATATGAATTGCATGGGCATCTATCATGTACTCCTAAAAGAAGATATAAGTATATAAGTGTCAACAAATAAACAAGGTCTCCGCTCAACCATTCTAAGGTCCAATAAAGGCAGAGAAAAAGACTCATGTGACCTTACAAATGCTGAGGAAGTTCTGCGCATATTTTGTATAGCTTGCAAGGACTTCTTAGTAAATCAAATGTCTGCTTATCTATAGGATGATGCCGTCTACACAGCATCTGCTAGACATGAGATGTATATGTGTAAATAATAAGACTAAAACTAAGAGGAGTCCATGCCCATCTGGGTGGAAAAAGTACCTTGATATAACAGGAATGTTTTGGTACTGTTTCTTCATCTCCAATTCACCAAATTCCAATTCACTTTAGAATTTTAAATTTCTTCTTATACTTTCATTCATGCATTCACCAATAAGAACTGAATGAGCATCAAGTTTCCCTAGAAGTGTCTTAAAGAAAGCAAGCTCTCTAACCTGGAATCTAGTGAATGTAGAAAATGAAAAGCATTAGTCCTCAGAGTTCGAACTGTCTACCTACAAGTCTGTTGTAGAAATCATGGAAGCCTGAGTCAAAATTACAGTATCAGTGTAGGGAAGAGAATATTTTCTCTTTATTCGTTAGTAGATATGGAAAATGTAATAACAGCTTGATTTCTAGAAGTAGAGACATCTCTGAAAATCTGGAGTGATGAAAGCATGTAGGCTCTATGGTCAACTGACTGTGGGATCCTGGGACAGCTGCACTCTTCCAAGTCTTAGGCCCCCAGTTATGAAAGAGTAAAAAGCAAACAAACAAACAAACAAAAAAAAAAAACCTTCCTCAAATTGTTCTGTGGGTTATAATGAGAATGGCACTGTGAGAAGCACTCTGTTTAGTTCCAGGCACCCACCCACACAATGCACCTTTGACAAATGAATGAGCTCTGTGTTCAAAGGCTTGGAGAAACAAATGCATGGTGAGAGCCAGGACAAGAGCCTACCAATCTCAGACAACCATACAAAATGTGTGAGTATTCAGCATATTTTCTGCTTTACCCAATTATTTATAACCATTCTACTACAGTTAGGTTCACCATTCTGGAAAGGCAAATAAGTTGTAGGCAGAGTAATCTAGCTAAACCTAGCTTTTGCCTAGAGGAGAGAAGTTGTCAGGCATTATATCAGATTGAAGACAAATACATTAATGTTGAGAATCCATAGGACCTTAGAGTTCCATGGGAGATAGACTGCAGAGCAGTCATGAGAACAAGGAGGTAGTTTGGGAGAGAAGGAGAGTGACCATGAAATGCATAATGTATAACATTGTTTGGTTTGAATGACATTATGTGATCAATATCAACATTACTTTCACCTGTGTGCTCAAAGTCAGAACTATGTAGACCCAAGCTCTGCTTTTTTGTCTACCTGTGTCTTGTCTAACTGCAACAGTAGTGTCAAAGAGAAGGATTCAATTCCTTCAGGTATCTTGGTCTGCTACCCATCTCCATGCATTGTTGCACTACCATTTTGAGACCTGAACCTGTGGGAACAGTGTCAAATCATATGTCATGATTTGGTCTCATCTGAGAATCTTGCACCCACAATGAAGACAGCCTAGACTCGGTTTTCTCTTCGTTGCTCATCCATAGATGTTAATAATTTTATTTAATCTCAGTCAGTCTGCCCTGTCTTGGTCATAAATGCAGAACCAATAAGTGAATGTATTTGAGTTTAAGAGCTATCAGTAATAGTTGTATGATTATTCAATAAATTTCTAATTTCATTTTGGTGAAAACTCAATGAAGAGGTGCTGGAAACTTCTTTAAATTTGGTTTAATCTAAATTACTCTTCACTGACAACATGTACCACTTAGATTTTGTACTTGAACTTGAGAAGTTTCCAGAGGCTAAGTTCTGAGATGAATGACTTCAACTCTTTGCCTATGTATATATTCTAGTTCATCAGAATTATATCAATAAGTTTTATGTTGTTACCAACTAAGTACAGATCAGGAAGTCAACTGACTCTATATCTCTAGCCTTATGATTCTCAAATGTGTCAATTCGGTCTCCATTTTGTTTCATGTGGATTAAATAACCCAGATGATGTCTCAGGCTATGTCAGAAAACAGGACATGTTTTTTAACTGTGTAACATTAAGGCAATAATTTAAAAGAGGATAAAAGAAAAGTAGGTCATGGCTGAAGTGATGGTTTAATTGGAAGTTTGCTCTTCAAGATAATCTGGGTTCTATTCCCAGCACCCACATGACTGCTCACAACTGTCTGTAACTCCCATTCCAGGGGATCTAAAACCCTCTGCTGGCCTCTGTGGGCACTAGGCAGGCATGCAATGCACAGCCATACATACAGGCAAAGTTTTCATATACATAAAAAATAAAATAATTTTTAAAATATAAGTAAAATTACCTTAAAACTGGAACATCTCAAGTCTACTAAGATGACACACTTTGGAATTCAGAATTATGAAAGATTTTAAAATCAACTGTCATAATTTTTTTTCAAATATCGACATGTCTCAACAAAGAAATGAAATAAACAAGGACAGAAAGCTGCAATGGTGTAAGTGGAGATCTGTACAGAAGATCTTGGCTAAGAAACAACGTGAGAACCAGCTTGGGCCGTGCAGAGAAAGCAGATGGTAAACAGCAAGATCCAGCACCAGATAAGCACCAGACATGTTATAGCTGTGCCTCAATGCCCATCTCTCCCCAAAAATCAGGAAAGAGAAAGTGTAGATGAGAAAATCTTGAAGAACAGTTGAAACTACCTAGTCTGATAAAATACAAGCCTGCCACAAAGAAACCAAGCTTAATTAAGCAAAATCACCACAATCAGTATAGAAGCTACAAACTAAAAATCTCTTGAAAGCAGAGAGAAAATAACCTATCATTTATGGGGGAGCCACAAAGGCAAGAATGCAGTGGAAGAACATCTAAAAATGTTAAGTGCAGTAGATCTTCAAACTAGGGTCCTACCATCCGGAAAGACAGTATGGGAATGGAGGGGAAAGGCATTCTGAGGAGGGGCACAAGGAAGAAGTTTCCTTCTGTTACAGTCTCCTCTGAAGGAATGGAGAAAGAAAGTGCTTGAGGTCAGAAAGGTAACTGTGAACTTGAAAGGTCAGAAAAAAACACAGTAATGGAGGATGAGTAAGGGGCAAAGACAACAGACTTCTCTGCCTTTGAGTTCCAGCTGCACTGGATACTGAAGAGCAGGTCAGTGTGTGATGTGGGTCTCAGTGTGTGGGGACAACACTTGAGCAGTGTGTCCTAGAGGGGAGAAAGCTCCTCTATGTTTTTAGCCTTGTAGCTGCTTCACTTCACATGGAAAAGGTGTTAGCAAAGTCCATGAGTGGCATGTGAGTGTTGAACAACACAGAGCAGTGGCTGGGAGGATGGTAAAATAGGTGTAAAGAGAGAGAAGAGGAACACAAAGGCATCTACGGGGAAAGTGTCCAAGAAACACACAGGGAAGTAAAAATGGAAGAGTAAAGTAACAGAAATCAAAATAGAAAGAAATAAAAATAAGGAGTAAATATCCTTATATAACAATAAATACACAAAATGATCTAGTCTCCCCAGATAATGGTAAGAAGTAGAAATAATAAATAAGGAACCAAAATGTGGAATAATTACTTTAAAAAACTGAATCATACTCTGTCGAGGCAAGGAAATTGCTACAGGTAAAAAGGGACATTGCAAAGGAGGATGGTCAGTGCAGCAAAAACATCTGCTGATCTTAAATGTGTAGGACCCACACATACACACACACACACACACACACACACACACACACACACACACACACACACCGGATAGGGGCTGGAGAAGAAGGAGAGAGAGCAGGAGGACAAACAGACTTCCAGTGGAGCTGGAGACTTGGCTGCATCTTTCTCTGTACTTGTGTAGTTGATAAAGTCATTAGGTGAACAGTCAGCAAGGATGACAAAGACTAAACCAGTGTCAATAAGAGAGAACTGATATTACAGAAAATTCTGATCAAGAGAGCAGTTTTTTGTTTTGTTTATTTCATTCCCTGGATGGGTGTTTAACAAATTAAGTGAAGGGGCACTTACTTACACATTTCTTAAGGCAGCAGTATTTATTTAACAAGGTGAACTATTCGGTCATCCATCTACTTAACATACTTAGAAGAAATGAAATTATATGTAGGATGTTGTCAAATCACAATGGGTTAACAATGGAGATCTTTTATATACAGATAAGAAAATCAACTTTTTGGCATCAAAACATCGTGTGTCATAAATGAAGGCACAGATTAGAAACCAGCTCTACTGGCTGAGTTAGCCTAGGGCCAGCATCAGCCTACAGCTGTGTCTTTGTGCCCACAGTGCCAGGATCCCTGTTCCTGCAGCTCAGGATTGGGTCATGGCACAGCCAGGCACCTTTGCCCTTTCTTACCTGCTGAATCACCAGATGTGTTTGCTCCAAATCCAACTGGAACAAGTTTCCCACAAAGGGCAGGCGCCAGGGCCCTGGAGGGTGGTTCTTGGGGCGTCTATTTTTTAGGTAGTTGTTCAGGAACAGGAAGGTGACGGCAGCCAGCAGCAGAGTCCTAGGATGGAGCCCTGCCCAGATGGCGGACACCAGGGAGCCATCTGTGACAAGCATGGTAAAGGTTTGAGCTGGGGCTGGTTCCCTGGGTCCCTTCCTAGTGCTGACTTCCTCTGCTAAGTTCCACCCTGTTCCTTGCAGACCACGCCCCCGCTCTCAGTCCTACCAGAGCCTCTGCCCTGTGCATTGTTCATACCATCTCCACTGGCCCCGCCCAACTCTCTCTTCTGCCTAGGAGCCTATATCCTGCTCATCAGTACTAGGTAATGCTGGAGGCTTCCACAGAGCCTTCTGCTTCTCTGCACTTTTACCCAATCTCTTCCAGGCACCTCCCTCCTAACCCTTAGGCTGGTGCTCTCTGCTTTGCCCTTTCTCCTAGTCCTTCCTACCTGCAGGTACTTCTCCTCCACCCCTAGGTGCCAGGCATTGTGTTCCCAGCACTCCCCTAGTGTGGTTTAAAAGGGCTGGCTAAGAGTGGTTGTTTTTTCAGAAATTTGTTTCTCTGAAGCCTTTGCTGTGGCTCTGGGAATTGTGATTTACATCCCAGCTGACTCCAGGTTTGGAAACAAGCCTTCCCCAGTGCTGGCAACCTTTTCAGAGGAGAGAGATTGTGTGGTGTGGGATGGGGGTGACAGGATTTGTGAGGCTGCAGCACCTGTGACATAACAGAGAGAAGTCACCACTGGGGACTTTCTAAAATGACCCCTTCCCATGAACTGTGCTGTGCAGTTATGAAGGTGAGGAAAGGTGTTGAAAGCTGTTTGTGTTTTTAAATCTTGTTTGGGCATTTGTTCTAAAGTTCAGAGCAATAATGCCATTTTATTTGAGTGTTTGTAATCCCTTTGCCCAATTCCATCAAGACTAGAATATATTCTGAAATTAGAAGGCTCTGCAACTTCTCATATTCACAACTGATATCTGATATATAATATCTTATTGACAAATAACAATAAATTGAATATAGTATCATGATTCTTGGTTTCAAAGTCCACATGCATCCATCCTTACCAAGAAGAGGAAATGATTCCTATTATTTGGCTTCCACATGAGTATACATGGGTGTTAGAAAGCCAATGTAACTTTACCAAATAAGAAACTACCAGTTGCAGCCTACAGAAAGGGAAGAGAATTTTACCAACTCCCATCTGAAAGAGGGCTATTATCTAAAATACATAAGTAACTCAAGAAGCTTGATATCAAAAAACCAAATAACCCAATTTAAAAATGGAGTACATATCTAAACAGAGAAGTCTCAAAAGCAGAAATTCAAATGGCTGAAAAAGACCTAAAGAAATGCTCAGCATTGTTAGCCATCAGGGAAATGAAAATCAGAACTATTTTGAGATTTCTTCTTATATCTGTCAGAGTAGCTACGCTCAATAATACAAATGACAGCTCATGCTGGCAAGGATGTGGAACAAGAGAAATACTTCTCCATTGCTGGGGGGAGTGCAAACGTGTACAGTCACTATGGACATTATTAGTCCAGTGGTTCCTCAGAAAAACGGGGATTGATCTTCCTCCAGAGCCAGCTACACCACTCTTGCTTATATAAGCAAAGGATATTTTATTCTATCACATGGACACTTGCTCAATTATGTTCATTGCTGTTCTATTCACAATAGCCAGAAATATCTAGGAAACAACCTAGATAACCCTCAACTGAAGATTGGATAAAGAAAACATGGTACATATACACAATGGAGTATTACTCAGCTCAGTAAAAATATGGAATCGTGCAATTTGCAGGAAAATGGATGGAACTAGGAAAAAAAATCTTGCTGAGTGATGAAATCCAAACCTAGAAAGATAAAGACAGTATATATTCACTTATCATCTGGATATTAGCCATTTAAAAATGATAATCAAGGTACAATCCATAGACCTAGAGAGGTCAGGTATAGAGAAAGGGACTAGAGGGAATGCATGAATCTCCCTGGGAGGAGAAAGAACAGATTTTATGAGTGAATTGAAGCAGAGGGGGGTGGAAGGTCAGGAATGGGAGGATCAGTTGACCAAAGGAAGGGAAGATGACCTTGATGGAGGAAATGGGCAGAGATACAGCTAGAACTGAAGGCCATTGGAGGGGAAGTATAGAGACCTAGTGCAGTGGAAACTTCCTGTAAAATAGGAAGGTGGTCCTACTGAATTCTCCAAATAATGAAGGAGACAGAACCTCTACTGGCCATCTCTTATCAGCAAAGGAAGGTTCCAATGCCAGGACTGAGTTTCATCCAATTGAGTATTGGCTAAAGTGTCCCATGGAAATCCCCAAGCAACTTAGACTATTGTCAAGAGAACAGGTTTCTCTCTACAAACTGACACAAAGGCCATATTGCTGAAGACAACACTCACACAACTCATTGAATATGGAGAGGTAGAGCTGGTGCCTATATAGAACATTCATTCCCATGTTCTAGTGCCAATTATAGGGAAAGGTACTCTGCAGGCTACCAAAAGAGAAAGGGAAACACCAACCAAACCCAACTACAAAACCTTTGATCTACAAAGCGATCTTGACTTCAGAATATGCTAGGGCAATGATGGCATAATACTTGGGGAAATAACTAATTGATGTTTGATTTGACTTAATGCCACTCTCTATGATGAAACTCATAACTCACCCTGCTTATGTAACCAAGAGCCAAAGTCAGAGAGTCCAAATACTTAGCATAAAATCAAGCAATACTGGTCTTAAAAAAGTTAACAATAAAATGACTCTAAATGATATTCTACTATAATCAAAGATCTCAGAGATTCATGCCTTATTCAGCCATCATCAGAGAGGCTTCCTTATGTAGCAGATGGGAACAAATATAGAGACCCACAGCTAGATGTTGTTGGTTGTTTTTGCTCTTTATGGGGGCCCACCATCGAGCTCCCAAATAAATCACTCATGGATGTTTATTTTTAATTATGAATGCCAGGCCTTATCATGTCTTCTTTCTTGCCAGATTTTCCTAACTTAAATTATCCCATCTATCTTTGGCCTCTGGGCTGTTTTCTCTTCTTACTTTTACTTTGACTCCCTGGCTGGCTGTGTGTCAGTCTGGCTGGCCCCCTGAGTCCTTCTCTGTCTGGCTCCTTCTTCTTTCCCAGATTTCTCCTTCTATTTATTCTCTCTGCCTGCCAGCCCCACCTATCCTTTCTCCTGCCTCACTATTGGCCATTCAGGTCTCTATTAGACCATCAGGTGTTTTAGACAGGCAAAGTTACACAGATTCAAAGAGTTAAACAGATGCAACATAAAAGAAGGCAACACATCTTTGAATCATTAAATAAATGTTCCACAGCATAAACAAATGTAACATATCTTCAAATAATATTCTACAACAGACAGACATTACACACAGAGAGAAACAGTGGAACACACAGTTCTAAAGGAGATGTCTCCATTTCAAATACCTCCCTTCAGAGCTCAGGGAACCCCATGGATGAGGAGGCAGAATAAGTGGGGAGACAGAGGAGATGGAAGACACCAGAACAAGGTACTCTAAATCAACTGAGCCAAGCCTGTAAAAACTAACAGAAACTAAAGCAGCAAGAACAGGGTGTGATTGGGTCTTCACCAGGTTCTCTGGATATACATTTTTTAGTTTAGTATTTTAATGGGATCCCTGAGTCTATGAAGGAATTGGTCTCTGATTCATGTTCCTACTCTTGGGGCCTCTTTTTCTTATGTTTGTTTGCTTTGCCCATTCTTAATGTGGAGGTTTTGTTTTTATGATATATTTTATTTTATTGTGTTTTATGGGTATCTCTTAGAAGCATGAGAGAGAGAAAGGGAGTGAATACATTTGGCACAGGATATGGGGAGAAACTGAGAGTAGATGCTGGTGGAAACTGATATCAAAATATATGGAATGAGAAAAGATTCTATTTTCAATTTAAAAAAAGGGCAGGGAGAAACCATTAGCAGAGTTACCATATTTTTGGATACTGCCACATACCCAAAATTAATGGAATGAAAGAAAGGAGCATCTTCTACTTGTATGTGGAAATTACTGAGATTGATCATCCTGCCATCAACAACACTCTTAAGAGAGGTTTAATCAGGGCTCCCATTTCCTTTTTTTGATTTCCTACCGATTGACCCCTTTATCCAACGACTACTACAACCTCCTAGGATGAGTTAATATAGGATGCAGTTCAGTACAAACGTGTTTTCTCATTGCTCGTAAATGAGACCCACGTACCACTTTAGCCACATTTTTCACTTTGGATTTCCTTGATGGTGGGGACCCTCTCACATCCTTTACATCTCTCTCTCTCTCTTTAAAAATATTTTTAGATATATTTACTTTATGTATATGAATGTTTTGTTGGCATGTATGTTTGTGTACCATGTGTATGCCTGGTGCACTCTGAGTTCAGAGGAGGGTGGCAGGTCTGCTGAAACTAGAGTTATGAACAGTTGTGAGCTTCCATGTGGGTCTTGGGAATTGAACCCAGGTTTGATAAGTCTTTGTACCCTGAAGGCCTCTCTGCTGATGCAGCAATGAAAATTAAACCGAATCACAAAAAGGCCCAGTTTAATAGATAAAACGTTCCTGGGTGATTCACTGTCCCCTCAGACAGGAGACAGGGAGGAGAGACCAGAACAACCAAGTGTCTGTTTTCTGGGATGCAGCTTATATACCCTGTGGGAGTGGTCTTGAGCCTCTCTGGGGGAGGAGCTCTGTTTGGCAGGCTTTGAAAGGGCAGGTTTGGGGAAAGAGATGGGGAAGGGGTGTTGAGATAGATCTTCCACCAGAACATTTCAGATCTTTGGGTATAGGGATGCCAGGGTGCCAGGAGTTGAAGTGGAGCTTCCACTCAAACAGAGTTGTCACCAAGAACAGATCCTCTAACTTGCTGAGCATCTTTCCAGGTTGAGCCATCTCTCCAGGTTCCCTTCCCATCTTTTTTGATCAACAGGGACATGAATCTCCTTCATCAGGTAAAATGGTTCCATGTATTTTGCAGACTCTTCAGAATGGCAAGCTTTACTGTAAAACAGATTTCAATCTGCAAGTGTGGTTGTGGTGGCTGAGGGGTCAGTCTCTCTCCAGAATGCACTATACTGCCCTCCATTCTGCTTGAAGGATGTGACCCCAGGCAGCACAAGGCCATCTTAACAGGGCAACTCCTGAAAGATTAATAAGTCCTGAAGGCGGGAGAACCCCAGTTGGCTTGTAGTAGGAGCAAGACTGGCAGCAAAATAAATGCATTTTAGGTGGGTTACACCTGAAAAACAGCCAGTTTGACAACTAGGCTGAGCAGAACTGCCATATGGAATCACGCAATTGTACACTAATTTAATTGTAAATTACCATGATCAGTTGAGTGGTAAGAAGGATATCATGAACCTATATATGAAATGATTGCAAATTGTATTGTTTTGCAATAAAATGATTACAAATATGGAGAGCTCTCCCTAGGATCACAAAAAAAAGTAACCCTAGGTATTTGGAGTGAGGTGGTGATGCTGTGTAGCATTTCCCTCCAGGATGACCAGGCCATTGCAGTACCAAAACAGAGCAGCTGTGGTCACCTGCTTGATATCTTTGATGCATGGAAATGGTTGACATTGCCTCATAGAGAGATAGGAAAGGTTCATGAAGTTGGTAGAGCCCCTTGCAGAGGTTACATAGGTGGTAGACAGTTGCTATGTAGTGGGATGGGGAGGAGACTGTTCGTTTGTTCAGCTGCCTGAGAATCAGCAGGGAACTTTTTGGTGAAAGCTGCCCTTGAATCATACATGCTCTTGTAAGTGACTCCAAGAAATGTATTGGTTCATCAACCTGTGTACATTGTCTGTAGCCTATTGATGCCCTCTGAATCTGAGCTGCATAGACATACTTTCTTATGGCTTCCCATAAACTTCATGAGACTGGCATAGTAGGAATAAAGCAACCTTGGTTTCATTCCTTATTAAGTCCTGTGCATCATTTCACACTTCTGAATCTTATTCAGTCTGTCATATGGTGAGATTTCTGCTCTCACAACCCACTTTAGAGGAAGGAAATAGAAGCTTACAGATTTAAACATCTTCATGAAATCACAAAACCCATGCGGATATCCCTGGGTGCTTCCTCCTAACATCCCTCAACTTTCTGCATGGTTCTCCACACAAAATTTGGATAATCAGAATTAGGTGAACTCAAGAGGACAAAGGTTGATTCTAGGAGTAGAGCTCTTGGGTTTCATGTTGTGACTGAGAGGTTTCCTATCAGAAGGAGCAATCTTTGATACTTAGTTACTAGGCTAGACCTCACCTCAGGTCTGTCATATCCTGGACCTCCCAATGGTACATTAGTCTAGCTATCCAAACACACATTTTTATTCAGTCTGAGTTCATTTCATGTGCCCTTCTCCGTCTCTATTCTAAGACCTCAAAGCTCCTTATGTATTTTTAATTTTTTCTGCAGCATGCCTGTGTCTATGTTTCTTCGGAGGAGAAAAATAGAAGATTCACATCCTGAGATTCCATTTGGAAAACACCCTGTTTTATCATCATATACCTTAACAGAAGCCAGGAAGAAATGAAGAGGAGAAAGGTAACAGAACTGCAAAAGTAAATAAAAAAATTCCTTACAAATTTCATTAATAGAACTGTTGTATAACAGTATAATTCTTCAAGGGGAAGGAGCCTCATCTTTTGTAGGATTTCCAGTGAACTTTAAGAAAAAAAGAGAGACATGCTTTATAGGTAGAAATTTTCACTAGGTGTCATAGTTAATCACTCCCAAAGATTCTAGTTCATTATGCTAACATTGTATTTGTCCCTGAGACCTTGTGCCTTCAGGACTCAGAGTGAGATACCAGTATTTTGGGGTTTTGTTAAAAACAAAACAAAACAAAACTGTGTTTTTTGTGTTCAGGTCAAGCTGAGCCTCTCTAAGTTACTCCATACCAGGTAAAATGGTGGTTTATCAGAATGTACTTTACCTTCAGAGGTTGCTTTTCACAAGCAGATTTTGACTCAGTTTTGAGGATGATTGTGTACCTGAGTGGACACATTTATGGTACCATTTGTCCAGTATGATGGAAGAAGCAGAGACTGATGAATAACATTGCTGGTTGTAGAAAGAGTTCCAGGCTCTACATTTCTGAGAGTGATTTGGGACTGTAAGGGCAAATGGACATATTACAATCTTATCAAGGTAACAAGGTCCCCAAACTTGTTGGACACACCAGATGAAGGAAAGGATGTAACTCCTGTACCTGGACACCATAAAGAGGTAGGCACCAGCACTACTACGTTGATAGCCCTCTTTGACCTGTTGTGGTAATGGGAGTCTTGAGAGGGCCCTAGAACTGAAAGTAGGCAAAATAGAAACAGCTTTGTGGGCTGGTCAATGTCCAGCCCAGATATTGGTGCAAGCTGACATGTGCTGTCATGAATGAAGACTGATCATGTGTCTCTCTTACAGCTCCCTGCCTTCCTTCTCTTCTCTTATTATATCTGTCAGTGTCTAGTTGTTTAAAACATCCAGTCACAGTGTATACAGCAATATACAGGACAAGGGAACTAAAGCTGTATAAAACATTCAATCTTGTGTATTGTTTTTAAACTAAATCTCTATTATTCTATCAATTAAGACTCAGGAGCCAGATGCTACGATGAAAACCTGCTAGGTCAGAGAAGCAGGAAATGCACCCAGCTGCTTCCTTCTTAGCTGATATCTCAGAAAGAAAACATTCTCCTATGCCATCTCAAACCAAAAATACCGCCAAACTGAATGTTCCTCTCTGTTACTTCCTGTGCATATCTCTATCCATCTTTCTGACTCCCTCTTTCTCTCTATGGTTACTTCCTGTCACCTAGTTGCTTGCTCCACCTCTTGTTCTATGGAATGTTGTTTTTATTTAATCCTGTTTATAATAAGCAGAAAGCTCTTTGATTAAAGGTGTGTGCTAGGGCAGAACCACACCACAACTAATAACTGGTTTTTCCAGTAAATAACTCAATCTCAGGGTTCACAGTGTGATCAAATATCCTATAATATTCCCCCTTTTTGTATATATATAAAAGAAAAGGTTTTAACTCTAACACAGAAAAACTATTTGCAACAAAGAAGCTATTTCTTCCAAGCTTTCCACAATGTCCATTTTGCTGTATTTGGCAGTCTTATGATTAAATATTTTTGAGTTCAAATTTTATAAAATGTTCATGTCAGTCTCATATGAACTCAGCAATTTGAAGTCCTGAGCAGTTTGTAGTCTGAAGCTGATCTTTGGATGGTGTTTGTCAGCTTAGTGGCAATGATGGCTAGGTAGAACACAGCAGTCAACCCAAAAGTGCCCACCATTTGCACAGAACCTGATGGAAGAAGGTGGTTGGGTGCCTTAGTTTGGGGGTACAAGCCAAGATTTCATGGAGATCAGCTGTAGGTAGGTGATACCACTTGGTTAATTGACTTTTTTCATGGAACATTTTCTTATGATAATTTGTCCTTTTTTTTTTTTCAGATGTGTCACTTGTCAAATAGTCTCTGGATGCCTTAGCTGAATACTTTTATTATCCTGGAAAGATAAAAGCAAAACCCTGCCCCATCCTAATTCTGGGGGTGGGGGGTTGGTGTGTGGGGGGGGGGGGGGGGGGGTGGTTCCTTTTTTAGCAGGTTTTATCTTTCCTGGGGCAAATGTTTTCTTGGTAAGTATCATCTTTCAATTAATTTTTTTAAAATTTTGAACTAAATATACCTTAGTGTATGTAGATAAATGTATCTATATTCTCCTTTCTCTTTATTTATAAATTCAAGGTTTAATTGTATTTATTTTTAGATCATGAAGGACTTTGGCTTTGAATTTCAGACTCCCTTCTGCAAGTGGCTTGTAAATTTAAATCACTGTAATTGTTATGTGCCTGCCTCTGTCTACTAAGTGTTGCCATTAAAGGTATGTGCCTCCCAAGTACTGGGATTGAAGTAGTGAACCACAACCTGGCTATGGATTCCTTATAATAGTTATTCTCATAGAGAATAAATACCTCTCAGACCTATTTTATTGTGCTGTGGCCCTAGCTTCCTCTTTCAACATGTCTGTCGTTGTAACTGAAGACCAGCTTCTACTGTTGCTGTTGCCAAATCTTTCTAGTCTTGGGGGTAATTCTGTTCTGAGTTACCCATGAATTTAATGCCTGTTTCACACAGAGTGAATGCATACCATATGAAACAACCAAATCCTTAAACTCTTCAAATATAATATTTCTAAAGGTTCTATTTAACTTCTACATAACCCTGGGGGTGCCTATCCTTGCTTGTTGTCCTTGTATAGTACCTGGATAAACGATGATTGGTTTTCTAACAATCTTGGTCCCCTCTTCAGTTCATCATGACGTGGTATGGTAGGTTCTTGTCTAAATTTCTCTGTTTCTGAGTATTTTTCTTATTTTCATTTATAAGACTTTCTAAGCCTTGGGTCTTACCAATCTACTTTTCATATTTCATACAAAAAACCACTACAGCTATTAAGGAGAAAATGTGAATTACCAGATTGATAGTAATTGTAATCAATATTACAATTACTCAGTTAAGTCATTTATCATTTCATTTTCTCTTCTGTTTTCAATTCATTGAAAGTAGCATTATATAGGGTACTAATGTCCTATACTATGATATTTCTCATTCTTAATATGGGAAAGTTTTATTTTTTAATATTACTTAACTCTCTCCTTGAAAACTTCCCAGGTATCTTAACAAATCTGATGACATCATGATTTCTCTGTCTATGTGGTCATGACACATTTGGAGTACCAAATGTAGTTTTTAACTAAGTCTCTATTGTTCTATTTTATCAATAAAGACTTGGGAGCCAGATGATAGGGTAAAAATCTTGTTAGCACAGAGAGGCAAAGAAAGCACCCAGCTCCTTCCTTCTCTGCCATTATCCCAGAGCAGAGCTTTTTCCTAAACCATCTCAAACCAAAAAGACCACCAAACTAATGTCCCTTCCTATTACTTCCTGTGCATCTCTCTATTCTCTCCATCCATCTTCCTTACTCCCTCTTATTCTCTCTGGTTACTTCCTGTCAACTGGTTGCTTGCTCTGCCTCTTGACCTATGGAATGTTGTTATGTTTTTAAATTCTGTTTACAATAAACAGAAAGCTCTTGGATTAAAGGTGTGTGCTAGGGCTGAGCCACAGTACAACTTGACATATGTTGTTTCAGTGAATAGCACAGTCTCAGGTTTCACAGTGTGATCAAATATCCTGTAACACTTGTGATATTGGGGGTTCAGTCTTTCTGGACTGGACTAATGTCCTGTGGGCCTTCTTGTATGCATATAATAAAACTGTTTCCTAGTTGTGTTGTATTGGTGGCTAATTCATTTAATCCCAGGACTTGGGAGGCAGAGGCAGGTCTATCTCTGCAGTCAAGGCCAGCCTAGTCTACAGAGTTAGTTCCAAGATAGCCAGGGCTACACAGAGATATTCTGTCTGGGAAAAACAAAAACAAAAACAAAAACAAAAAACAACAACAAAAAAACCAAAACAAACAAACAAAAAAAACCCACATAACTGCTTCCTGATACACAGCTTGGATGTCTCTTAAGATGGTTTCCTCCAGAATTGTCATTTGACCTCCTGGTTTTTCTGTCACAGACCAACAGACACATAACTTCCAATTGTTCCAGGGGATTCATTCAGCCTGGCTCAGGTACTTGAAGACAGAAAATCATTTCTGAAAGTTCCTGGAAATCAGCACAAGACACTCCAAGACCAACTTCCCAGAACAAAGGAGATTCATTAGCCTCTAAGAAACAAAGGGCATGGAATAAGAGACAAAGACAGGAGAAAGGGGAACATGGAGAAGGGGGAAGCAACAAGTGGAAGGGAGGAGGGATATTTGCCCCAGAGTGACAAAGAACTGCCTCAGGAGAGTAAGGAGACAGCCATGGCCCATAGGCAAATGGGAATTTACAAACAGAAAGTGGGAAACCCAGTTTTAGAATGAGCTGTTTGGTTTTGATTGGGCATGATAACTAGGAAAGTCAAAAGGGGCTTTTGATTGATATGTTTCAATGCATTTATAGTTGGACCTTGGTGGTCAGCCTCGGGAGGAGAAAGTGGCCAAACAAGGGAACAGACTTTGGTGGCTAGCTTTAAGAGTTTAATCTAACAGTTTAGTAAGGCAGAGGAGATTGAAGAAGGTTAAATTCTGCCAGAGTCATGTTTGCCATGACAGGATCTACTACAGCCCTTCAAATACCATATGCCTTCAAGCCTGATTCCAAGTTTGCTTATGTGTGATCAGGTGTTACCTAGCCTGAGATTCAAGGTCATGGTCAAACTACCACTTACAAAAGGAAACTGATTTGACACCACTTGCTTTGCCTGCCTGTGCTGGGGTAATACCCCTACTCTTCTGGTTTCCAGGACTACTTGGAGACAGAGCTACAGGTGAGGGACACATCTGTTAATTGCAAGAGTCTTCATGGCCTTTTCCTGTGGATGCAGCGAGAAACTCAGCTCTGATCCTTATTCTCTCTTTGCACCACTTTAAACATTTCAATGAGCCAGAAACAAATGCATGTCTAGGAAAGGAATAAGAAGGCAAATTGAAGGCACACCTCTTCTGGGTGTGTACTTAACATTTTTAATTCATTAATTCATTTTCAGTGCATTCTCTTTTTGGGAGGAATCATCATTCTCCTTGCAACTCTTAGAATAAAAGATATATAATAGAGCTCATAAATGATTTGTCCACCAACAAATAAGGGATAAGGATTTCCAGAAACTTGTTTCAATTTTCTTAGTCCAATTTCTTCAATATTTCTTGAATTGCCTTCACTCTGTGACATCATTGTCCTCTCATGTGAAAAAGGTCCAGAAGCTTCACAGCATACACCATTTCTCCCTGTACTCTTTTCTCTTTCGTTCTCCAGCATCACAGTCTAGGGACAGCACAGATGCGGTGCCTGACTGGGGAAAGGGTCAGGCCCACTCTCAACTTCAGGCTCAGCTTCTCATTGACGGGCGGCTTGAAGGTAAACTTTTGCATGAGAGCAGTGAAGAAAATGAACAGCTCAGTCTTGGCCAATTGTTCTCCCAGGCAAGCTCTCCTCCCTGCAGGACAAAGGCGGAAGATGAGTCACTTTCTTAGCTGACTTTGGTGCATGGAGGGACTGGTGTCCCCAACTTCATGCTGTAAATGTTGAGCTGATCCTGGACTTTGTGTCCAGGTGATTATGTCTAACATCTTCCTGATTTGGCCATTAGAACTCCATTATTCCTGACATTAGGCATAACAATATGTCTCAGATTTGTGTTTTCATTTAGCCAACCTAAGAAATTGCCATCTTCCCATGTATCCTGGTTCTATTTATTAAATAATGATATATAGGAAGTAAGACCTGGGCAAGAGACATTCTCTCAACTCTGGAAGCCATTGCTCTAGGTCATCTCACAACATACATGCATGCACCTGGTGTATCTATCTAAGTGTATGTAGAGACACATGTTTTTGTGTCTACATCCATTTCTGTACCTATCAACTCCTCAGTGTCTCTATTGAATATCTGGCTTCACATGGGTGATAACTAATGATCCAGGACATCTCTAGCATGCCACTGTTCTCTTTGTCAGTGAATATCCTCACCATGCATCCAAACAGTACTGCAGATTTCCAGTCTCTAAACCATGTTTAAGCTCCTGTTTCTGTGGATATGTTCTTCATATGTCTGCTCATCATGTGTACACTTATTTGCATATGTGCATGGAAGCATGGAATCATGGGTGTTCATCCTCAAATGATATAAGACTCACCTATTTTAAATATGTCTTAACCGCCTTGCAACTTGTCAAGTAGGTCTGGCTATCGAGTCACAAGAGACACCACATTCAACTGCTAGGATTATAAGCACATGACACCATGCTTCAAAATTTTATATGACTTCTGGGGATCACATTGCTTTATATACTTCCAAGGCAAGTGCTTTACAAACTGAGTTGTCTCCTCTGCCACTAAGTGCCTCCTTTAAAATAATACATTTTTGACTGAACAAACGTTTTAAAACATCAGGAAAAAGAAATTTATAAAGACTATAACAAAATGCTTAGAACAACATTCAGACAAAACTAAAGTTAATATTTGGACATATTTTCCAATGTCTTCTTGGTGTTTCTAATGAGGATATGGTAGTAAGAATGATAGTATGCTTCATTCCCTACAGGCTAATGTTTAAGAAGATGCATTGGTCTTCAAAGACATTAAACACTGTAGAGTTTTCTGATGTATGCCTGTTTCCACTTTGTTACCAGCCTAATACAGTTTGTTTGGGAAATAAAATGAAAGCAGACCTGAAAAGATGTATAGTAAACATAAATGTGTTATGATGATGATGTCATTATGTTATTGCTGTGGGATGTCTTTCTGTAGGCTGTGAACATGTGTTGCTATGATTGGTTAATAAACAAGCTGCTCTGGCCTGTGGTGAGTCAATTTATAGCCTGGCAGGAAATCCAAGAGAGAGACAGAAAGAAGAGAGGACAGGCAGAATAGATGCCATACCACGGTCCCGGGAGCAGCATGTAATGGCACACAGGTAATGCCATGGAATATGTGACACCACATAGTTTAATAGAAACGAGCTGAGTTTAGTTATAAGAGCTAGCTAGCAAGAATCTTGAGACAGAGGCCATGGCCATACAATTTGTAATTAATATAAACACCTGCATAATTATTTTATAAGCAACTGCAGGATGTGGGAGGGAAAGATTCGTCTTGACTATAAGGCTGGGCAGGAACATAGGAAACTAATTGACTACTTATTATGTAACATTTGTGTTTTTTACCATGTTTTTTTCATTCATTTCTGTTCTCCTCATGCACCTCCTCTTGTCTGTCATGAATAACATGGTTAACAACTCATTAAGTTCCCAAGATTCTCCTGTAAGTATATACATACCATTATATGCAAAGCTCGGATACAGGGTTAATGACCTGACTTGTCTGCAAGCCCTCTGTTACTGTGACTAAACCACTCCTTGTCATGAATCACAGTCTTCTTAATATGGCAATTATGGTAGTTTGAATGCAGTTGTCCTCCATAAGCTCATAGAGAATTGCACTACTGAAAAGTGTGGTTTTGTTGTAGTAGGTAGTATGGCCCTACTGGAGGAAGTGTGTCACTGTGGAGATGTGCTTAGAGGTTTCATATATGTTCAAGCTATGCCCAGTATCTCAGACCTACTGTAGGATGTCTTTGCATATGCTGTGAATATGTGTGGCTCCCACTGGATAATAAATAAAGCTGCTTTGGCCTATGGTCAGAGAGCTTATAGCT
The DNA here is from genome assembly GCA_902168415.1 of Peromyscus melanophrys. Lineage (NCBI taxonomy): Eukaryota > Metazoa > Chordata > Mammalia > Rodentia > Cricetidae > Peromyscus > Peromyscus melanophrys. The sequence continues at coordinate 34,140 of CABHPR010153124.1, forward strand.
AGGCAGGAAATCCAAGCAGAGATACAGGGAGAAGAAGGGCAGAGTCAAGAGAGAAAAGAAAGATGGCTGAGAGACAACATGATGCCCGCAGACTGGTAATGCCATGGCTATGTGGCAACATATAGATTAATGGGAATGGGTTAAGTTAAGATGAAAGAGTTGGCTAGCAAGAAGAATGCCATAGTCCATACAATTGGTAATTAATATAAGCCTCTGAGTGATTATTTTATAAGTGTCTGCTGGACCTCAGGGCCAGGTGGGACACTGGAAAACTTCCAGCTACACAGACCACTTTCTGTTGCTTGTCGGTCAAGATGTAAAAACCCTCAGCTCCTTCTCAATCACCATGTCTATCTGCATGCTGCCTTGCTTCCCAGCATGCCCATAATGGGCTAAACTTCTGAAATGAAAGTGATCTATCCCAGTTAAATGTTTTACTTTATAAAAGTTGGTTTGGTCATGGTGTCTCTTCATAGCAATAGAAACCCTAACTAAGACAATAATTATGTGAAACAATCTCTTCCCTCCCTCTGTGCAAGGCTGGGCAGGTGTGAATTTGTTGTTGAACATGGAGCATATGACTAAAAACTTGGCCTATATGATGAGTAATCTTGATTACTGTGATGGTTGGATTGAGAATGTCCCCCATAAGGTCATAAATTTTCAAAAAGGAAGGTTTTAACTTTTACATAATAAAATTACAGATAACAAAATAATTATCAAGCAAGAATTACAGTTACAATATCTAGTCTATTTATAATATCTAGTCTATTTGTATGTGGCAAAATTAAAGAAGATATTCTATCTATTCTATATTTGTGAGTCTAAGGTTTCGTATCTAACTTATCTTTTATCATAACTAAGGAAAATTATAACTATGTAGTCTTCAACTACACCAAAGACCTCAGAAGGATATACTATTACCTGAGAAATGGGAAAAGGATACAAGCAACTTTTGGGAGTCTTGCAAGAGTAGACAGAGACAGCTGGCAACCTGGACAGTCATCCAAAGTTCCTCTATAAATTTGGGGCATCTGTCTTCAGTCCACAGGCCTAGAGTCTCTTAGTCACTTTTCTCAGTGTCCTGTAGAATGTCTGGCAGTTTCCTCTGTGAAGCAGGAACCTGGAGGACCATTTCGCCAAGCAAAGTTCAGTGGTCACCTTCTTATGGGTCCTGCATGTCCAGTCATCAAGCAGTCCAGGCAGTCCGGTTTCTTTCCCAAATGGCTATTTTTGCCAAGGTGAAGATAAATTCCATATAGAGTGTCTTTGATGCCCATCTTCCTCTCTGAAGTAAATTGGTGCTGCCAGGAGCATACATGTCTCACTGTCCAGAAAGTCTAAATTTTTAAAACATTTTAAATGCCATATTCTGTAGGTCTTTGAAGTGTTTGAAGATTACCTACCTAATTGAATTATATCTGTGTATACCTAGAAAACAACATGACTATAAGTTTGACTATCATAGAAGACTAATTATTAATCTGTATTTCTTAATTATCCATTACAATCTAAATGAGTTACATAAACATAATACC